>PVHP010009242.1:0-50981 GCA_004024765.1 Zapus hudsonius
CAAGTATCCCCATCTCCTCAGACATGTGCCTGACTGTAACACCTCTCTTAGCTTCACATGTATCTGTCTCTAAGCTTCAAGCTGATACTCAGAGCCTCCTCTTTCTGTCTTTTCTCTGTAAATGTGTATTTCATCCTAATCTGACACTTTTCTGTCTTTTAGGGCAGGTGAGTGAGCACAGCTTGTGCTTGATGCATTCCTGTTGTCTAGTGTCTGCCTGGCTACCACATTGCTCCCTCTATCCACTCCTCTTCTCAATAGCCACACAATTACCTCCCTGTTTCTTATGCATTATGTTCTCTCTCTCTCTGAGCATGCCTCAAACCCTGTATCTGTGAAGAAAAGAAATCACATGCTCAACAGAGGAAGTTTTATTTGAATTGAAATTTTTTTGCTTGTATGAATGTGGTGTGTGTGTGTGTGTGTGTGTGTGTGTGTGTGTGTGTGTGTGTGTGTGTGTGTTGCACGTATATGTGCATTTTCAGGGCCTCATGCACCTGTCCCAGGTAGGGGAGGCTTGTCAGTGATGGCCAAAGCAGAGCGTTGGGTTTCCCACTCCATCAGCCATTCTTATTTGAGCCATAATCTCTTACTGGTACTGGAATTGCCTGATTTTGGGGAGCATTGGTGATTCCCTGGTCTGTGATCCCCTTTGCAGGAGTGGGATTACAGGCTAGCTGTTTACAGCTGATCAAATGAAGGCTTCCTCATATAAGATACAATGCTCTAATCAGCATTCATATTTATAATGATTTTAACATGTTAATATATTATAGTGCAAATTATTTATTATGTTTGCTATGTGATTTTTTTAAAAAAAATTTTCTCTGCCTTCTCTTGGCTTAATTGGGTAATTCTTATGGTTTTATTTTTTCTTCTCTATTATTGACTTATTTATGCATCTTTAAAAAAGTTTTACTGGTTGCTCTAGAATTTACAGTACAAACTCAAAAATTATGAGTCTACATTAAAATAACATCATACCCCTCCAGATATTGTATATGGACCTCAAAATGACCACCCATTGCTTATACTATTTTTGATCAAATATTTTGTACATTTACTAAAAACACAATTATATTATTATACTTTTCTTTAATAGCCATCTTTTAGAAAAAATAAAATAAGAAAAATGTTTTATTTTACTTTCATGTGTATTTGCTCTGGTGTTTTTCATTTCTTGTTGTAAAAATCCAGATTTTTAATCTATACTATAATCTTACTGGTTAAAATGTTCCTTTAGTTTTCTTCTTATAGAGTTCATTGACTACAAATGAGTTTCCCCAATTTTTAAAACAATGTCATTGGGCTAAAGATATGGTTTAGTGTTTAAAGACATTTGTTTGCACAGCATGATGGTCTAGATTCAAACCCCACATAAAGCCAGATGCACAAAGTGGCACATTCATCTGGAGTTCGTTTGCAATGTCAAGAGGCCCTCATGTACCCATGCTCTTTCAGCTTGTAGATAAAATATTTAAAAAATCTTTAGTCCTCATTTCTTTGAAGGTCCCCCTTTTCTTCATATAGAGTTCTAGGTTGAGGTCTCCCCCCTTTTAGCTTTAAAGCTGTCACTCTAGTGTGCTTGTGTGATGTCTGACAAGAAGTCTACCCAACTCTAAGCTTTGCTCTGCTACAGCCAATAGGTCTCATTTTCTCTGAATGCCTTCAAGATTTCCTCTTTGGTTTCCACCAGTTTGAATATGATATGCCTAGGGTGTGTGAGTGTTTTATTATTTACCTTCGTTGGTACTCTCGGATATTACATAGTATCTACTTTTTTATTACAGACTTCATGGTCTTAATCACAGTCATTTGAAGCCCCCCATTTGATAGTTTTATTACCTTGGTCATACTTGAGTTTTTGCTTTATGTTTTATCTCTTCTGACTGTGATTTTTTTTTGTGTGTGTGTGCCTTGAAAGTTTCTCGTTGAAATCTGCTATGCTATATATGACAGCAGTGTGGAGGTTAATGTGTGCATGAGCGTGTCTGTGCGCACGCGCCTGTGTGTGTGTGTGTGTGTGTGTGTGTGTGTGTGTGTGTTTGTGTGTGTATCACACGTGCCCACCTCCTGGGAGGCGAGCATATGTTTCCTTTTTTATTAGCATTAGTGTATGTTAAACATACATAACGATAAGCTTCACACATGCACACAATGTCCTTTGGTCATATTCACCCCGCTATTATCCGCTTTGGTTCCTCTTTCCACCTGCCTTACTACCCCTTGTAGTTCTTCCCATATAGTTCTTCTGCTACATTCATGTGTTTTTTAAAAATCTAGATTTTGCATTTGAGAGGAAACATGCCACATTTGTCTATCTGAATCTGGCTTGTTTCATTTTATGTGAAGATCTCCAGTTCCATGGCATAAATTTTGTCTATTAGAGAACACTTTTCCTTCTGTTAGGCATTTTTATCAGGAGTGGAGCTAAATTTGAAGCTTGGTTTTGCTATGTTTACCCCTGTGTACCAGATGGGCTTTAAATTTCTCTGATTCCATGGGTTTGGGGTGTGAACTAATTTGTCTGAAGGATTTTCTCAGTGTCTGCTCCCTGCTAGAATTTTGGGTTGCCTGTTTAGCTTTGGATCCTCAGAAGCACATATTCTGGTGGAAAAGCCAAAGAAATAAAATTTAACATTGAATATGATTTCCTAAAGTTATTTAGGTGGTAGAATATTTGTCTGGTGAGGTTAAAGAAAGTGACATTTGAAGCCATCTTCTACCAGGCTCCCTTAAATCCACATCCAACTAGTTTTGTTAATTTTTTTTTGCTACTACCAAAAATTTACTATTGTAGAATTGGCAAGACATTACTGTCATGGCAAACATGGCTAGTGACTCAATCTGTCAATAGACTTCTGTGCAAAGTAAACTGCAAGTGGGTATTGTCAGTCAGAACACTCATAGGACAACACATCTATTAACCATTTCTAGACTTATGTATTATCCAGACACCTGTCCTCATACTGGGACCATAGATTTTTCTTGTTTATATTATACAATAACATATAGCAACACTAGTCCTGATTTTAAAGAAAATGAAGTTTTGTGTCCATGACATTCATGGCATCACTCAGGGTCCAGCGATGGGAAAAGACCAATGACCTGGTTATAAGGTCTTTTTTTTTGGTAGGAGACTGAGAGATTTATTTGTTCTTGAATAGATAAGAAGTTGGAAACATCAGGATAGAGAAAACTTGAAATGTTCAAATAAGCAGAAGTCTCAACTTGGGAAGTTCAGGTCATTAGAAAGAACAAAAAGGGGGCTGGAGAGACAGCTCAGCAGTTAAGGCATTTGCCTGCAAAGGCTAATGGCTAGGGTTCAATTCCCCAATACCTACATAAAGTCAGATGCACAAAGTGGCCCATGCATCTGGAGTTTGTTTGCAGTGGCTAGAGGTCCAGGTGGGCACATTCTCTCTGTGTCTGTTTCTCTTCTCTCTGTCTCTCTCTCTGCTTATAAACAAATAAACAATAGAGACTTAAAAAAGAATGAAAAGGTGAGATTTTTCCTAAGTCAAAGAATGATTGCTTTTGGATATTTTTATGTGGTAGTTTGTGCTATTTAAAGAATTAGCATGGGAGGTTTAAATTACTGATCATTTTTGTTGGATCTTAAACAAATATTCTAGTCAGCGCCTTTAACCCCTGAACCATCTCCTCAGCCAGTGGTGCTAACTTTAATGAATGGACAAAACTCTGTGTCACAGAGTACCTCCTGGAAGCATTCTGAAATGTATCCTACAGACCCCTGACTAGGAGATTAAAGGAGGGAGTCTTTATCCAGAGATTTGCAGCCTATCAGCCAAGAGTGGCTCCACAGATGGTAGCTTGTCTACATTTTTAGGATGAATGGGTAAGAGTTTTGAGTGGGTCTGGGGGGATCACAGCTGCAGAGATACCCCGAGTCAGGAGGAGGTAGAGCGTTCCCAGGAGAAGCATTGACATTGCTCTCGAATGGTATGATCCAAGCTATGACAGCAGTGAGCAGAAGAAGGAGCCTGAATGAAAGTAATGGTGCTTTAAAGGAATACACAATATTGTTACCTTTATACCCACTCTTTTGAGCGTTCTTCTCTCTAATTGCATAAACTCAATGGTTGGACAAAATGTCACAGAATCTCAAGAGAAAATACATTCAAACTGTGCTCATCTTAGGAACCATGTTCATTGGGCCCATATTTTAAATTTGTATCAGGTTGCTGACTGGTTGAATCATGCTTCATGGATGTTAGATACTAGACTACCATTGAGGTAACAGCTTTGATAAAAATAAGGTTGAATATACTTATCATTCACCACAAGAAGATATTAGCCTGATCATTATTAATGATTTTATGTGAAAATTAATATTCATATAAGCTTTTGAGAAACACACTGATAGTACTAAAGCATAAAACATAAATATTAAGAAATTTAGTTACTCCATGATGGATTAAAGCTAGGGGTTCAGCGGAATGGAGGTAGAGGAGGACGGGAGACGAGAATAATGGGAAAAGACTTTGATTATCTCACATTATGTTTATGTCAGAAAATTCTCAGTAAAATGATTATTATAATTTGTGTACTTACTTTTATCCATTCATTTTTAGGAGCTTGTCAAGTGTTAGACCTTTTGAATTTGAGAGACATCAGTTTTATTTCGTTTAGTGGTAGTGGGAACAATTTCGACATCTATGGTTAGAATGTTTAAAGGCTTTTATTAATCAACACATTGTAAAGAGGAATGTGGTTTTTATTCTCATTTTAGTCATTCACTTTAACTTCCCTTAGAAAGAAAGTAGCTATTTTCTGCTAATTACATATTTAAGGTTAGGAAATCCACAAGTAGGGGTGGTTACAGGATTGAGATTTGAGATGAAGTTATGAATTTCACCAGCTCTTCTTTGACACGATCAAGATGATTGCTTCAAGCAGCGGAACACATGAATATATCAAAGTCTTTGAGATGATGGCAGAAAGTGGACATCGATAGTAAAAATCAACACTCCTGCCTTCAAAAAACAGGGGTTTCGTTTTTTCATAGACTCCATGGTTGGTCTGTGGGGTTAGCCACCTCTCAGTGATGTTTGCCAAGCAGGTCAGCCTGGCTTAGCAATGGCAGCAGCTGCTTTTGGACTTTGTATTCTCTCAAAACTCACATGTTGGAGTTCTACTGTCTATTGTAATGGCATTAAGAGGTGGCGTTTTGAGAAGGTCATGATGTCAGGCGGATAGAGCCTCTATGAGTGGAATCTTGTAAGAGGATCCCTCCCAAACTCTCTTCTTCCTTTTGTGTCGTGTAAAGACATAGTGAAAAGACAGCCTTTCCCAATGCTGAGGTTTGGAACCATTCACATGGGACTCCCTAGCCTCCAGAACTATGAGAAATACATTTCTTTAGTTTATTATTCACGTATAGTATTATTGTTATAACAAGCCTTAGTGAAGTAAGCCATTGTATTAAGACCCAGTAGGTGAAGTTTTAGCCATTTCTCTTTATGAACCCCGCCAATGCACTCATTTCATTGGTCCCCTGATTCAGATCATTCAGGACCTTCTCTTTTCTCTTCACACAGAACATATGAATTCATATTCAGAGCTGCCACAGAGAAGGGAGAAAAGACATTTAGTAGATAACCCTGGATTTGTCAGACCACACCAGAACATCATCATCTAAGATGGCTTTCTAAGTAGGATGCAGAACATGGGCGACAAGAATAGACACAGTTGATTTTGACAACTATGTCAAATTAAAAACAGTGAGCATGGCTCAGAAGACCAAGACACATGTGCTAAAAGAAAACACAAAAGTCGGGCGTGGTGGTGCATACCTTTGATCCCAGCACTCGGGAGGCAGAGGTAGGATGAATGCCTGAGTTCAAGGCCACTCTGAGACAACATAGTGAATTCCAGGTCAGTCTAGGGACTAGTGACAGCACTTGCTTCCCACTGTTCCATGAACTGGAGTGGATCCTAGTGTTCATGACCTAAGACTGAGAAGTTGGAAAAGCAGAGGAAGCCCAAGAATTGAAGAATTAAACAGAATTGAATGTGGAAAGAAACTACACAGTATCGAGGTCAACTCGTAGCATAAAGCACCTCTCATGATGCCTTCCCTGATGAGCCTGAAGTCCATGCTATAACCTGTTCTTTCAGGTTGACCATCCCAAGTTTTCAGGGGAAATCAATGAGCTATACTCGTTCTAGGCCATATCTAGTGTCGATCCTAACCTTTGGGAAGTGAAGAATCCACAGAACAGAGGCATTGTGTACACTACCAAGTCTTTCTCTCCCTTTCTACGCAAGTATAACTTAAACCATCCTTTGATCATTTCATCATATTTAATATTGTATTTGCCTTTTTATGTAATTCCAATACCTTAGATATGTGGCTTATTACTTATAAATATTCTCAAATGTTATCTTGTTCAGTCATAAAACAATTACAAGGCATGAAATTATGCCCATATTAAAATTAAGAAAACACGATGGGGCAAAAGGTGAGTGACTTTTAATTTTATACATTTAGTATCCAGAGGAAGTAGATATTTTTGAACTCAGAATGCTTGGCTTATTCCCATTTAAATACAGAGAAACTGCCTACAATTAATCCTTTAAAGAGCCAGCTGTGAAAAGTTTAGGAACCATGACAGTAAATTATATCTAAGGTCTCTAAGTCTAGCACTGAGATATTTTGTGAGCCAAGGTTAGAGGGGCACTTGCCAGTTTTGCTGAGGTCTCAGGAATGCCTTATTTGGAGTTCAAGCTGCAATTTTGTCCCCAGAATTAGCAATATCTCAAAATTCCAATACTGGAGGCAACCAGGAAATTACACAGTAATGCACCAGGGGAGAGGAGATTGCTTTCTGATCCTCCAGGCATTTGTTTTATGTGCTGACACAAGAACATCCCATCACTCTCTCAGCTGTCTCGTGGGAATAGGTGTAAATGCTAATGTGCACTAGACATTACCATAACTGCTGGAACAAATTTCATGACATCATGACCTGCAGGCACAGAAATGCAGCCCACCACTGGTGGTCACATTGGGTTCTGGTCTCAGGCAGAAACTGGAGTCAAAAATTACAAGGAGGGAGCCCAGTGGGTATTGGACAGAGAAGAGGGAAATGGGGGCACCTTTACAAGAATTGCTCATACAATATATACTTATATTAATGAAATTAATTAAAAAAATTATGAGCCATAGCCTGTCCTCAGAGTCACAATTTGCTCTCAAAATTTAGTGTCGGAGATTAAACTAAATGTGGTTCTTTTGTTAAAAAATATTTTATTTATTGCATGCAGAGAGAGAGAGGCAGAGAAAAGAGAGACAGAGTGCAGAAAATGGGTGCACCAGGGACTCTAGACACTGCAAATGAACTTCGTGTATCTGGCTGAACCCAGATCATTAGGCTTTGCAGGCAAGCACCTTGACCGCTGAGCCATCTCTCAAGCCCTAAGTGCAGTTCTTAAAGGAGGAAAGATATTCAGAAGAAAAAAATGTTTCTAAAGTTTAATGAAATAGTGTTCAAAGGGAATTGTGGGGTCTTCTTGTCATAGTGGAAACAGTTATATGGGGTTGGTCTATGGAGGTCAAAGCCTGAGACTTCATCTTTAGGAGCATTTTCCTGGCAGTGTGTTACAAACCTTGAACTGCTCAAAAACCGTTTTTGTTTTGGGATTAAAAGAATACAAAGATGAGAAGGATAGCAATTCAAAAATACAAGTAAAAGCAAAAATAAAATCTGAAGCATTACATAATGATTTTGGCTTAAAAATATTAGTTTAACATACATATTCACTTAAGCTTGTGGCCGTGAGGAACTTACTGAACCAGAATCTACCTGTCTGAACAAAAGCAAATAGGGGAGATGGCCTAGTGGATAAATCACTTACTGCTCAAATCAGAGGACCCAGGTTTGACCCTGGAACCAACCCACACCGCCACCCCCCAAGGAAAGAAAAAGGCAGAAGCTGTGGTGGGCTTCTGAAATCCAAGCATGTTAAAACTTTTGGTAACATGGAAGGAAGCTCATGGCAAGCTAAGCAATGAAGAACAGAGCAAGAATCCAGAGTAAGAAACCCTGTCTCAAATGAGGTGGATAGGCGAGTCCTGAAAGTTGTCTTCTGACAAGCAAGGGCTGACCTGGAAGTTGCCCTTTGACCTCCACATGTGGACCTACACACACACACACAATAATAATAATAATAATAATAATAATAAAATAAAAAGCAAATAGAAGACCCCCCCTGTAGTCAACATAATAACATACCATGAGGTGATGGTATTCAGGCATTGATAATGAGCAGAGAACAACCATTACTGAGAAACTCAGAAGGTGAGCCTAGGCTACTTAGGGATCATTTCAGCCCAGAAGCTGAAGCAGATCAGCCCAGCCTGTGGATGGGAGAAAGTGGACATTATGACCAGAGGTTCTGCGGTAAAATCTGGCCCTTGTCAACCCCAACAAGCTAGGCTTGATTACTCATCTGGACATGTCAATTAAAGAGACAAGCAATGGTGAAAGGAAAGGAGATTTGTTCACTGTGGCCACATTGGGAAGAGTTACAGAGTTAGGGGTTGTGATGGTTAATCATGTCAACTTGGCAGGATCTAGAATTACTTAGGAAATAACCTCTGGGGTCTGTTGAGAGAGTTTCTAGATTGGTTAATTGAGGTGGAAAGATATACTCTAAATGTGAGTGACACTATTCTATGGGTTGTGACCCTGGAATGAATGAAAAGGAGAGAGCTTGCTGGCCACACTATTCATCATGTGACCAGCTGCCTCATTCTCCTGCTACCATGTCTTCCCCACCATCATGGGCTGTCCTCTCAAAATGTGAGCCAAAATATCCTTTCCTCAAGCTGCTTTTCTCAGGTGTTTTGTTACAGCAAGAAAACTGACTAATACAGGGATCCAGTGACTTCAAGCTCATCTTTGGGTACTGTAATAAGCCTTAGATTTAAATAGAGGGAGAACTGAGACAAGGGACAATATGCATTATTGTCCTTGTCTAGGTGTGGTCTTTTTTCCCTCAGTTCTGGACCCATTGAAGTGTTGATTTTGGCTCACAGTTTGAGGCTACAGTCCA
Source organism: Zapus hudsonius (assembly GCA_004024765.1). Classification (NCBI taxonomy): domain Eukaryota; kingdom Metazoa; phylum Chordata; class Mammalia; order Rodentia; family Dipodidae; genus Zapus; species Zapus hudsonius. The sequence continues at coordinate 9,082 of PVHP010009242.1, forward strand.
TCATGGCAGGAAAAGCATGGTGACAGGGGTGTGAAGTGGTTGGTCACATCGCATCCATAGTCAGGATATGGAGAGAGATGAATTTGGTTCTTAGCTTGCTTTATCCTTTGCATTCAGTCTAGGACCACAGCCATTGGATGATGACGAGTGTCTCCAGATTAGTTAAACCTTTCTGGAAACACTGTCATAGCCATGGTGATTCAAATTGACAATAATATGGCTTTGAAATTTTTATAAATACCTATTGAATCTCTGGAATTAGGGCTTGATTAATCTGCATTTTAACAAAGTATTCCAAGTGGTTTTCCTCCTAATGAAATGATTGGAAGATCACCTGACTTAGATTAGTTCACTAAGGCTTCATTCTTCTTTCTAGGTATAATAGTCAGAATGCTGTGTCAGAGTGTGACACACAGCAGAAGCACCAGAACACTCAAATTCAAATCACTGGCATCGTTACAATTGCTGGCATCTCACCCCTAAATTGATAAGAAACTAGAGGCTGAGTATTCTGCGGGTTAAGAGTTTAAACTCTGCGAGGGGCTCTGTTTCTGACCAGCTGTGAAGCTTTGGGCATATTGTACCTTAGATTTATTTATAAAAAAAGGTAATAGAAGTCCTACCACTTGGGGTGCTGTGAGCATAAGATACATTCATGTATTTAGTTAGAAAAAGCCTGATGAGCCTTCCCATTCAAGTCCCATTCCCATCAATTCCCGTCTCTTTCCCTACAGATAAATACTTGCCTGTCTTTTCTGGGGCCACTCAGTTGAGGATTTTGTCTCCATAACGTGCATGTGATAAGATAATCACCAGAGGAAGACAAAGTAAGAAATTTATTTACTGATGTGCTTCCTCTGCTTTATGCAATGCAGTGGGAAACACAACGACTTCTGAATTATGTCCCTTCCCCTGTTCTCCTCCACTGAACATTCATTTTCCCCCCACTTTTCCCACTTCTATATTGATGGATTTATGTCCTTTTTATTTACCCTCCTCCATCATTCACGACCATGTGTTGATGGGCTCAGTTTTATGCAGCTCTGTGCAGGTAACAATAGACATGGTGAGGTCATGAATTCATACTCTAATTGCCTTAATCTGCGAATCTGTTTCCTGAGCTGCATATGGGATTCTGCAGAGGCGACTGGAACCTGGATGTGGAGAGAGTATCAAGGACTGTCTAAATGGGCTCATTCACATGAGTCTTTTTTAAAAGTCAGGCTGAGACAAAGCCTTTCGGGCAAGATAGATGGAGGAAGGGGCTGTGAGCCAAGGGGTATAGGTAGTGTGTAGGCACTGGAGAAGGTGAGGGAATGGATCCTCTGGAAGGAAGTGAAGTCCTGCCAGTACATGGAGCTTATAGATGGGTGAATCTATTTCAGAACTCTGATTGGTATAACTTCAAAGGACAGTACTGTTCAAGTCATTGGATTAGTGGTATTTTGTTTTAGCAGAAATCTAAAACTGCCACACAGTCTTGGAGATGCTGCTTCCCCCCCCTAGAGATATGGAAATGATGCTTTATTTGTATCTTTGTACTCCAAAGATAATTTTCCCCTCCTTCAATGGCATACCTTCTACTCTTTTACAGTGGATTCACTGGCAGTAAGGGTTTGTCTTGATGATAAGAAATTGAAGGCTTATGTTAAATCTCAGCACATCGTCCATTCTCCAGGGTCCAATATTTCCTCTATTCTTTTCCACATTCTCCTATTCTCCTATACATCAATTTCTCCTATTCTTTCCCACATTCCACCTCTAACTTCCTTGCATTATGTTCCTTCCATTAACCGTTAGAAGTTTGTTTCTATAGGATTTCTACCAGGTGGTATTTGAAAGATTTTGTTCATATTAAACTCCCTTTTATTTCATATATTATTCTGATAATGTTCCTGGAAATGAGGTCCGGATAATTTGCAATTACATCATATGCCCCACCATTCTAAAACACCATAAAATTATCTTGTACCTAAATGAACCTAAAAGACATAATGCAAGAAGGACATTTAAGGGCCCTAAAGAGAGCTTTGCAATATTCTAAACTTTGGTTACTTTGAGAAGATAATTTTTAAAGCTATGATGAAAGATATGTTTAAATTAAAGTGTAGTTAAAAGGTAGAACAGCCACTTATAAATATCTGACTGAAAAACTGTTTAGTGGAAGTAAATGTCTTCTGTGCACTTAGACATGGTTTATGTCTATATTGTGTGGGAGGAACAATAACAAAGTTTGCAGCTCAGTACACTGAAATTGATTTAAGTTTCTTTTCATTGAAGCATACATTTAAGACAGCCACCACCAAGCGAGTAAAAGCTTAATTTTCTAATTTATTCACGCATTCTCAAAGATGTTTGCTTTTCTTCCTGAGAACCTTCTCAGGGGTTTTATTGGCTGCAACCTATTTTTCCTTGGGAAAAGTTTAAAGTGCCTGGAATGGTTTATCCAGAGGGTGAAAGAATCAAAGATCACTTTGGGTGAAAGATAATCAGCCTGTATAGGCATTTTCAATAGGGTATAGGCATCTGAAATACAGATGAAATTTGTTTTTGTTTTGAAATTTGTGTGTATGTGTGATGCTGGGGCTTGAACCCGGGGCCTTGTGCATGCAAGAACTCAACCACTGAGCCATACTCTTAACCTTTCATGGAATCTTAAAAAGAACCATTTGCATTTTTATTCTACCCTCCTTTGTCCCTTCCCCCATTATCTTCCACTGAACCTTCACTTTTTTCCTACCTTTCACATTTCTATATTGATATATTGATGTCCTTTTAATTTACCCTCCTCCGTCATCCATGACAATGTGTTGATGGACCAATTTTAGTCAGCTTTTGTGCAGGTAACAATAGACCCACCGAGGTCATGAATACAACCACCAATTTATGTCTGGGAGAAAGTGTTCTAAATCACTCCCCAATCCTTACATTGGAGCTTACATTCTTCCCACCATGTCTTTCACTATCATTCCTTAGCTATTGGAGGTGAGGTAGAGATGTCTCACTAAGTGAACAGTCAACTGTCACATCTTCTCAGCACTTTGATGAGTTTTGAGTCTCTGCAGTAGTCACCTCTATCTGAAAAGTAAGAGCAGCACTAATAAATCTGCATAAACACAGAATTTAGAAGGCAATTTGGTAATCATAACATATCTATGTAGCCACACAACAGTAATCACCTCCTTCCTAAGATTTGTGACCCTTCCAGCCATAGGCTTTCAACTAAGCTCTCAGTATTAGGCATGAATTCCTTCCCATGGAGTCGGCCTCAAATTGAAGTTGTTTTCTTGTGTATATGTGTGATGCTGAGGAATCTAACCCAGGGCCTTGTGCACGCTAGGCATGAACACTGCCACTGAGCCATACTCCCAATGTTTGATGAAATCAAAAAGAATTCTTTGCATTTTCTATTCTTTTATGCTATTCTGATCACAACGGGATTATTGATTTCAAGCCACTTTTGATGAGGGATTGAGATATATCAAATTACACGCAAAGAACAGGTACAGGGGCATATTAGGTACCATTAATATAAGGAATAGTTGGGGACATTAAGACTATTTCACCTGCAGATGAAAGATCTGGTGAGCCTACAGTTAAATTCAAACATCTGAAGGGATGTCACCATGGAGAGAGAGGTTGACCTACTTCTGTCTTTCCAGAGGAGATAGAAGTGGGTCACTGATAGTTACACTGAAGTTCATTCAAGTTTCTGATAAAGAAGAATTTCAGAACTTTCTAAGGTGGAGATGATAAAGTCTGTTCTCAGCACTGCTCAAGCTTGCTAAGAATATGAAGGCTCTTGCCAGTATTAACATTTGGTGAAGCAAAAGGAGGCTGTGAGTAGCTCATGGCTACTTGCCTCTCCTTCTACCCTCTCTGCTGGGTGCAATTAGGTTGGACATTTGCTGTTGCTAAGTAGTTAAGTTATCTGTCTGCAAAGCCTAATGTTCAAAAGGTAACAGGGACAAGGCTTTAGGCCAGAGATGGCAACCTTAGGCCACTACATCCTCCTCCTTCTCTTGCAGTTCATCTCCATGATCAGGGAACTTCCTTCCAAGGCACAGGTGGAAGCTCTGGCCTCTTGTTTAAGTGACCTCACAGATGAATCCTGTGCTTTTTAAAAATTCTGCTTTAGGACAAATTTGTGTCAGTTTGCACTAGCAACTTTTCTGGTTTCTGGACAAAAGCAACTATGGTAGTTTGAATGTGTATTCCCCATAGACTCAGATGTTTTATTAAGCTTGTAACTTGAATCTCCTGCCATATGGCTGGAGGAGGTGTCACTGGGAGAGGATCCTGGAGTGTAGCCCAAAACTGAGTTTGGGGCTGGCTCTGATTTCCAGTCCAAAGGTACCCAGAGAAGTCTGAGCTTTAATGGAGTCTCTGATGTTTGTTGTCTGTTTTTGCTCACTTTTGGTTTTGCTCACTGTTTGGCTATTTCTTTCTGCTTGGATGTATGAAAGCAGCTTCTTCTGCCACTGATGGACCTTCCCCCTGGATCTGTAAGTCTGAAATAAATCCCTTCCTCCTCTAAACTATGACTGATTTGAATGTTCATCCCAGCAATGTGCAACTGCCTACAACTTCAGCTTAAGAAAGAAGGCTTTAGTTTGGCTTACATTTCAAGGGATTTCATACCAACATGGTGAAGAAGGTGTTATAGCAGGAACATGAAGCAGATGGTCACATTGCATCCATAGTCAGGAAGGAGAGAGATGTGGTTGAGCTCCATATTGAAGGGATGGATGATGGTCTTCATTGCCTGTTTCTCTCAGAATTCTGGTCTTCCAAGACCCTGCTTACAGTACTGAAGGTCTTTTTTTTCTAGTCCAGAGTTCCTCCCTGGTATCCAGTTTCAGTGACCACATGAACCAATGGCCAGATTTATCACTACAATTTCACCACTTCTTGGTACCAGTTTTCTGTATTCGTTACTTTACTTGCTGCTGTGACCAAATGCCAAAACAAAAACAATTTCAGGAAGGAAAGGTGTATCTTGGCTCATAGTTTGAAAGAATATATATGTATATATTATTTATATATTATATATATATGAAGATATATATGTATATCATGGTGGGTAGGTATGGTGGCAGGAGCATTATATAGCCAGCCACATGGCATCTTCAGTCAGGAAGCAGAGAGAAGTTTTCTAACACATGCACATAGTTCTTTAAATGGAGCTTGGAGGTGGACAGAGGGTGGGATCCATATAGGAAGTGACAAAGTGAACTGGACTATGGGTAGGACAGGAGCTGACTAGCCCTATCTCTTATTGAACAGATCTATTTCTTATCGTGTCATTGTTGTTCTGTGCATGAACCTTTGAGGCTAACAGCCTGCTCTTCCAGCTGCTAACCTCTGGGTTGGTCCTTAGAAAAGAAAGCCTCTTTCATCAGAGGTGCTTTTATCAAAAGATTTTAGCTGTCTCAATGCTCACAAAGGCCTTGGGATGACTTTTTGTATTTTAAAATTTAGTTTTATAAGAAGTAGAATTTACATTTGTATTTGGTACCCTAGAAAAGCCTAACGACTACAAAGGGCCAAGGCAGAGGAAGGACCCTGGGGCTGTGGCTGTGGCTGCTGCTGGTGCTGCTTTCTCAGTTCTAGAGGGTGTCTATGATGCTCAAGTCCAAGCAGGAACTGCTATGAGACGGGTCCACTCCTCATCAACACGCTTCTCTGGCGTACAGCACTGATCCAAAATGACAGGAGGAAGAGACCCAGCAAGGGAAGGGGCCCAGGAATGGAATGAGTGCACTGGGGAGAGCAAGGAGCGAACACTGGGAAAGTGAAGGTTTGGAGTCAGACCTGGCTGGGCTGGTAAGGACAGACATCCTGTGTGACCAGTGTTGTGTCAGAGCTGTCTCAGGATGAACAGCCAATGAGCATGAGAGACGTATCCCCCAGAGTGCTCCAGGCTTGGCTCAGCTATGTCTTGTCATCTGTTTCTCTCCTCAGGTCCTTTTGAAAACTGGCTGCAAGATCATCAGGGAAGCAAATGAAAACAATAGTCATGCCAATGGTTGGTTGTTTTCATCTTCACCAAGTCAACTGGGTCAGCGTTTTGTGAAGGTAAAATAATATCAACTAGATAGAGGGCATTAGACTGTGTGTCACCTGCCTCTACATGGGACATGCTGTGTTCAGTCATTAAGCATCATTTTCTGAGGATTTGAATTTATTGGTAAAGACCTCTCTAACATAGTATTAAAAATAGATACTAAAGGGAAGACATTATATATATATATAATTTATTGACAGTTTTAATAGATGTACATAATGTAATTTGGTCACAATACTCTCCCATTACTTTTTTATTCCCCCCTCACATGATTGAGCTTTTTTCCAACTAGTCTCTATTCTATTTTGATGCAGTTTTTTTGCTCTCCTGCCTCATCACTACAAAATGTTAATGGGCCTCATATTGCTGGTCTTGTGCTTGTAAGGACAGTTGTTGTATGGTCATGAATGTTGTCATAGTCAGCTACATGCTGCTGGGATGAATCTCCAAACCAGGCACAGTTTATGGGAGGAAATGATTGAAGCAACAGATCCAGGGCAAGTTCCATGACAGTGAAAGAGGCTGGCTTCCTTTCACAAGTCCAAGCAGTGAGAGAAAAACCCATCACCAACACCACACATATATGTCTGTATTCCCTCACATACACAATTATACGCATTATACACACATATATATATATAGACCTACAAAACAAAACAAAACAAAAAGTTTTCATGTATCATTCTTAAAGAGATTATAACCAAGTCCACTAAAGAGAATCTTTCTATTTCCAAAGAATGATGATAAATCAATTTCTACTCCCTGATTTCTCTGTGTTTTTCTGTGGGCTGATTATGCTATACTGATTCTCTCTCTAAACAAAGCTCAAAGATATAAGGAGCTTAACACTTCTTCTAATGAACTCAAACTCCAATCCCTCAGTTGATAAGGAGAGAGACTCCTCTATGGTATAGTGGTTAGATAAAGGAGATTGCCTGATTTAAGAGGGAGGTCAAGTCACATTTCAGTCCAAAATGTCACCTTGGTCCATGTAGAGCCTTCCAGACTCTGTTCACCTGGTATATGGGCCAAGATGTGATTTAATGAAGAATGTAAGTAGGCTTTCTTTAAAAAAAAACTTTAAAAAATTCTGTTATAGTTACTCATTCTAACAAAAGAAACAAGGACTAGTATTTTAAAGTTTAAATTGTTTCATATAACCATAAATTCTTAAAACTATTGATTACTTCATTCTTTAGCTGGGTATTATTCCTGTATGAATATATATTCATTCTCTGACACACAATGCACACTATTCCCAAATAAAATTTCTCATTTTATGATGCATATTTCATCATTCCAGTTTGGTGGTTCTTAATTAGTTATAGCTTTGTCCCCTTGCTCCCTTGGAAACATTTTGGCACTATATAGATGCATTTTTGGTTGTCACAATTAGTGTGGGCAGCTACTAGTACTTCATAAAGGTCACAGATGCTACCCAGTATTTAGAAGGCACAGAACAGACCTCCCTCCTGACTTCAGTGAAGAATTACTTAGTGGCCCCAAATGTCAAAAGTGTTGAGGCCAAGAAACATTATTTTTCACTAATTTTTACCATTCTCTCTATTTAGGAGTCAGAGAACACGATCATTTTCTCTGAGGTTTTGAGCTCCATTTCCTCTTGTATTTACTGTAGTAAGATTTTCTTGGTAAATATCCAAACATCAGAAGACTTAGGGAAGAAACAGGATGTCCAAATAAAGTTCTGAGAAGGACTACAAAAGCCAGTATCAGGAGCAAAGGGTACAATGTTACAATAAGAAAGGCAAGGGACTTTTTCTCAAGGGTCTTGTAGAATCATTACCCTTCTTTGGCTTTTATTCACAAAACCTGACTTTTGAAGTATTTTTGTGGTCACACAGCAAGGCACAGCAAGCTGAAACCAGCGGTGTCCAGTGCAGGATCTCAAGCCTTTTTAAAGACAGGAGTAAACAGTTTGCGCGGGCTATTTTCTCATTGGTACATTCATATGTTCATATTTTGGCGTGCGCGGGCTTTTCAGGGGTTAAGGATGGTCATCTTAGTCATTCTGCGCAAGCATTTCACAGAAGCCAAGTAAGCGGTTACTTATCCTTGTAGTAAGCGGTTACTTATTCTTGTCCTCCTATATTCCTATGGTGCAGTCAGATAAGCAGCTAGTTATTCAATTCCACCCTCCTGTGCTCTATCTGGCAGCTGCACATCTGCTCTTCTTCTCAAGATCTATGGCACAGCTACTTTTCTGAGTTTAAGTGAGTAGTTTAAAGTAAGCATTTTGCATTTAGCCTTTATTCTCTATTTTTATCCTCACACTAGTCTGTATGTTACCATTAGTTTGTAGGCTCTTAGAGACTAACTGCTCAAAGTATGAGGCTGATAGAATAGAATGCAGCTTCTTAAATGGATTCTGAGTCATCCACCAAAAATTCTTATCAATCGGAAATGGCAAATAAAAAGGAAAAAATAAGGTTTGTTATTTAATCTTTTCCACAAGGCTCACTAAAACAGTCATAAGATGAGAAATTAAACTGTTTATTTGGATTATAAACTACCCATTGCAAGCAAAATGTATTCTGGGGTGAGATCATTTCCTTTTTGATAAGATTGATGGTGAAAGAAATCAGGCTTTGATTTCTTCCTTCCTTACCATAAACAAACAAATTTGAAGAACTTAGATCAATAACATAGTGAAATAAGCTGAATATTTTCTTCTGCTATTTTCTAGGTAGTCAGACATTGGCAGTGTCTTACATTGAAATCAATCTGACTCTTATTTTATACTGCATACTTTGTGTTCCAAACAAGGCTGATTTTATCTATGTAAATCAACTTATCAAATAATTTGACCTCTGGAACTTAAAAAAAAATATCAGAGCAGAAAGACTGTAAGATAGTCGGGTGGGTGGGAATAGCCCAAGACACCATTTTCCCTCATCTGTACAGAGACTTACTGAAGCCTCTTGGTCACCATGATGAATACCAATCAACACACTGAAGACCCTCAGAAGAATTGGGTTGGGGAGAGGAGGTCATATATGGAGCTTTTTATAAAAAAAAGTCAATAAATTAAAAAATATCCAGACAAAGGACCTTATTACATTCAATTTATAAGTATTGTCTACATAACAAATTAAGCCATTTAAGTAGTCTACTCAATTCTGGTATCTAAGGTTAGAGAGAGGATCCTTTTCTATTAATTTTGTAACAGAAATATATGAAAGACAACTTGAAAAAGGGAAGCATTTATTTATTTATTTATTTTAGTTTTTTTTTTAAATTATTAGCAAAGAATTAGGTTTTATTATGGTGTTTTCAAGCAAAATATTTCTTTTTTTAATTTTATTTTTTGTGTGATAGGATCTAATGTAGCCAAGGCTGACTCAAACTTGCTATATAGGCGAGGCTGGCCCAGATTTCCCAAGCATGACTTAAATTCCTGAGCCTCCTGTCAACATTTCCCAAATGCTGAGATACCATCATGCACCACCTTGCTTGGTTTATAATCTTCCTTGTTTTAAATCTAATAAAAGTCAGTTCACTTCCTAACCTTGTTGCTTTTGACCATCTTTTAATATAAAATAAGACCATATTCATTTTGATGCTCCATAGGTTTTTCCAACAGTTACTTCTGGTTTGCTACATAAATTCTGAAGCGTAATATATAATATGACCCTCAGATACCAAGTTCAATGTGTCATTCTTAACATTAGAAAATGGATGTTGAACAACTATGGTCAGTATATCAGATCTATTTGTACTGAATTTATTCAGTAAGTTTCTGAATGCATTTTTCTCTATAGAACAAAATTTTATCATAATATAGTAGCTTTATGCATTGCCACTTGAGTTTTCTTTTTGTTTCAAAATTATATCATGTGGAAATAACCCAGTTTCTTTCCTTATTTGGAGATAATTTCTTGTTGATCGCCCCTGAATTGGACTTGGATTGAATAATGCTATCATTCTTGAACTATGTGCTTGAGTATTTGTGTGTGTGTGTGTGCATGCGTGCGCATGCGTGTGCGCACATGCGTGAGCTCACATGTATCTTTGTCTGTCTTGTACTTATGTGTGATGTCAGTGTGGGTATGTGGTGTATTTACAGAGGACCACACAGTTGTTAATAAATGTAAAGTAAGGCAGTCCTATGTTTGAACTCGTCACTTCTGGAACTGATACTCAGCAAATTCCTGAACATCCTTGTACCTCACTTTACATACAATAGGGTGAAGGAAACGAAAATTAATATACTTTCTGCACCTCTTTCATTATGAGCCATCTGGAAGTAGTTGGTGTTTTTATCCTTCAGCTAGAAAAAGTGATAGTCTAGGAGGCTCACTACTTCCTTCTGTGGATACCCCAAATCAGAAGCTTTAAATGAGTCTCTTCCCTCTTATAGAAACCTATACCTGAGGTGAAAGGCTTCTGTATATTGGTCAGCCAAAGAAATAGCAACATCAACATGGGGAAGAAAAGATGTGGTATCCTCATAAACTACACTTTGGACACAGTGCTTTATATCAAGGAGGAAATCCATAACTCCCATTATCTCTGAGAAATCTGAGGTTTGGACTACATATGGTATTGCAGTCAACTCTCACTACTGGCAGAAAGCACCTGAACAAAAAGCAATTTATGGGAGGAAAGGATTTATTTTGGCTTACAGACTCGAGGCGAAACTCCATGATGGCAGGGGAAAAACGTGGCATGAACAGAGGCTGGACATCACCTCCTGGCCAACATCAGTTGAAAAGCAGCAGTAGGAGAGTGTGCAAGGAAAAGTTGGCTATAACACTCATAAACCCGCTGCCAACAATACACCACCTCCAGGAGGGTCCAATTCCCTAATTGCCATCTGCTGGGAACACATTAAGTTTATGGAGGACACCTGAATCAAACCAGCACATACACTGTGCTTCAACTTTTATGGTTGCCACTCAAGGGTTTGAATCCTAAATCTTGTAGCCTTGGGAGTTGACAGGCCTGTGACTTTCAAAGTTGTGATGGTTAAGTTTTGTTGTCAACTTGACCTTTCAAGTAATCTTGGGTGGGTCTCTGAGGATGTTCACAGGAAGGCAGCCTCTCAGTAGGGGGCAGGATGTAAGGAAGCTCAGGAAAACTAGAAGTCAACATCCTTTCCTGTGTGGCCAGTGCAGGAAGGAAATTCCAGAGACTCAGGAAGCCATTAAGTCTGGGATAGAATTTCAAGACCCCACCCTAGGGCTATATAAAGGTGAAAGAATTCTCTCCTTGCCCCTCTTACCTGTTTACTATTGTGTGTGTGGTATTGGTGATGGGTTTCTCTCTCTGCTCACACCTGTGAAAGAGGACCAGACTCTTTCACTTTTATGGGACTTCCCCTGGATCTGTAGCTTGAATAAATCATTTCCTCCCATAAACTGTGCCTGGTTTGGAGATTCATCCCAGCAGTGTGTGGCTGACTGCGACAAAAGTCCTCAGAAAACAAGAAGATGATTTTAGACAGGAGAGTGAACATTTCACCCTCCTTAGTTCACAACAGACAAAATCTCTCAGCCCCTACTTTATCAGCTAAAATGGCTAGTGGTTTGAATGAAAATGCACCTCCCCACTCACCCCTTGGCTCATGGGTTTGAATACTTAATCACATGCTGGTGGTGCTGTTCAGAAAGCTCGTGTAACTTTTAGGGGTTGAAGCCTTGCTGCAGGCAGTATGGCACTGAGGACAGACCTTGAGGTGTTATAGTCTGGGATCCAAGCATTTTTCTCTCTCTTCTCTCTGGTTCCTGAGTCTGGTGAGATGTAATGTGGTCTTTCTGCTCTGGCCTGCCATGACTTCCCTGGTATGATGAAACCTCCCTACCCCATGAAAATGCAAGCTGAGCCAAACCTTTTTTCTTCCATAAACTTCTGGCCATCTCAGCCATGAGAAAATGACTGATACAAAACCCAACATTCTGACTTCAGTGGCTACCTTAACATGTCTGAGAGGTGGTAGAAGAGGCAGCTCTTAATTCTTTAGAATCCTAACAGCATGCAGGTCTTCTTGCCCTTCTTCTGGGTCCCTCCAGTGACAGGATCAAGCCTCTTGTTCACCCACCGGCCTCTGATAACAGATGGGAGGTTAGTCTTCAGGAGTGACACAGCAAAGCAATAAGTGGAAAGACTGTATTCTGAACAAGTGTGCGGGCATTGGTCCCAGATCTCCTGAGCAAGCTGGAGCAAGGCAGGTAGACTAGCTCTGAGCTTCTTCCTGAGGAGAAAAGACCTTGAATGCTTATCTAACACTTGGCTATTCAAGCCACCTCAAAGGAATGGGATGGTAATATTCACACCTCTTAGGACACTCTTGGGATTTGTAACACACCAGAATCTCCTGATTAGGACCCCTAAGGACAAATAAGTTCAGACAAACAGATAGGGTTGATAGCACCTAGAATCTTTGATCAGGATGAAGGATGAGATTCATTTTCTACTTGAGCCAGGCTCATAATGCTGGAAGAAATGGCATCTTATCTAAAATAAAACGTGGGTTAAGGAAAAAAAATGAAACCAACAGGTAATCAAACAAAGGTCAAGGTAATATGTTCCAAACAAAAAAGAACAAGATAAATCTCCAGAAGTGACTCTAATAAAAGGGTGCTAGATGATTTACTTCAGAAAGGATTAAAAAATGATCATAAAGATAACTGGCATCCACAAGGAAATAAATGCACAAAATCAGCAGTTCAATCAACAGGTAGAAAGATATTTAGATGTCAGAACTGAAGAATTGAATAAGCAGAAACATTTAATGGAAGAGTGTTCACAGCAACCCAGATCACATGGACGAGAGGATTCATGAGCCTGAAGACCAGCTATTGAAAATAATCAATGGAGAAACAATAAAAAAAAACTAAAAGGAGTGAATAAGCTTATAGGACTTATGGGACAACACTAAGTCAACACACATTATCAAATTGTAAGAAGAGGGCTGTAGAGAAATCTTTGTCAAAGAAATACTTGGATAAAATTTCCCAAACTGTGGCAAGGAAATAGAAATCCATATTTATGAATTCCAAATAAAGCTAAATAAAGAGATCTCCAATGTAATACACTTATAATAAAATTGTTGAAAATCAGAGACAAAGAAAAGCCAAAAGGAAAAAAAAAAAACCAATTTACTGTATACAAAGGAAACTACCATAACACAAATGGAAGATTTTTCAGTACAGACTTTGCTGGCCCTAAGGAGAGAAATATTTTCAAAGTGGTGAAAGAAAAAAAATCTGCTTAAAAAATACTACTACCCTTAGAAAGTGTCTAAGATCAAGGGATCTTCCAGGAAAGATGGATGAGAAGCTACCTCTGTATCTAGCACCCAGTGAATTACAAGGGTTAGCCTATAAAAACAACAGATTATATTCCTAGAAGAGAAAGAGTTGAGGAATACAAGAAACCTAGGAGGGATTCTCTCTTCAAGTAATGCAGCCAAGCACGCAGTCCCACTATGCAGCTTGCAGCAGCCTGGGGTCAGCTGGGGCTGCAGGGAGGTCCTCTCCCTTTGAGAACCAGGGAGCTCCGAGATCTGAGGAGTGGTTGTGCAGGGTGAGGAGATGGCATCTGATACCATGTGCCTTAATATTAAAATTATACCGGATTCTGATCATTCATGCTATACCTCAAAAACACTGCTTCAAAAAATGTCCTTAAATATTTTCAAAAAATCTCATGGGGTTTGGATTCAATGTAAGATTTGAAGCAAATTGATGTGTATTCGTTCATTGAAGAAGACATCTTATAATGCGTCGTTTTCCAAATCTAAACCCGACGTGCCCCTGTTACACATCTGACACACCTAGCATCCAACTGAGGGGCACTATGGCATCTGTGGAGAATACTTCTCAGGCACATTCTGCTGCACTGTCTATCTTAGAAAAATTTCTTTCAATTCTTGGAATGATATCGTACTAAAGAGCATTTTTTGTTTTCTTGATAAATTGACAGTGTAATGATCCTAAATATGGACTCCCACATGTACTCCATGCCATTGAGGGGATTCACAGAAAGATACCAGATGGATAATGGGGGCAGATAAGTGACACAAATGAGGAAATTACAACAACACATTCTCCCACAAGCTGCACATCCGCTCATAGTGACATATAGTAAACCGGTGTGTCGTTTTAAGACTGATTTCCTATCCAACAACTGGTGTCATGATGTTGCTTTTAAATTTGTTTTGGAGACAACATTTTATTATACTTTTAAATTGATATATATATATTTATGAAATATAGTATAATAATTTAATACACATATGTCATGTGTAATGACACTTCCATGTCCTTAAACAATCATTTCCATGTGTTGAGAACTTTTACGCTCTTCTAATTATTGTGAAATATATCAAATTTTAGATCCTAGCTACTCTGCTGGTATGAAAAAACTAAAATTAATCTCTTTTATTTTACTGTATTTTGGTGTCCCTTATGGAATTATTTCCATCTTCACTTCCTGCTACATTTCCCTAATCTCTACTGGTATCCTCCATCCTACTATGAGCTCAACTTTTTAGTTTCTACAAATGAGTGAGAGCAAATGGTATTTTAAATTTGAAATCTGCCCCAAATACACTTAACATAATGTTTTCAAATCATTTCCTCAGAACATATACAGACTATAATGTGTGCAATGAACACGGGAGTGCAGATAATCTGTTTTGTATAACTTCATTTCTTTTGAACATACATCTAGAAGTTGGACTGTCAGATCATATGACAGTATGTTTTCAGTCTTTAAAGAAGCCACATTCTATTTTCCATAATGGCAACATTAATTTACATCCCTATAAACAGTGTGTAAGCGTTCCCCTTTCTCTGTACCCCACCATTCCTTTTCTTTTGTTTGGTCGTCGCCACTTTAACTGGGTTGAGGGTGTATCTCCCTGTGATTGGGATTTGCATTTGCCTGATGATTAGTAAGGTTGGACATTTTTTCCATATACTTGTTGGGCATTTTTATGCCTTCTTTTGAGAAATGTCTCTTCAGATCATTTGCCCATTCTCGAATCCCATTTTATTTACTGTTTGTGCTGCTAGTGCTCTTTATTCTGGATACTCATCCCATGGAAGATGAATAGCTTACATTATGTAGGCTGTCTTTTCACTGTGTTGACTGTTCTTTTTCGGTTCAAAGATTCTTATGTTGATGTAAATTTTTTTTTGTTTTATTTTTTTGTATGTGCTTTCAGAGCTCTTTCAAGAAAGAACTTAGCCTCTACTAACGTCTTGAAGCTTTCGCTCTGAGTTTGTAACTTTAGGTCTTACTTTTAGGTTTTTGATCCACATTGAATTAATTTTTGGTATGCTATAAGATAATGATCTAGTTCCATTTTTCTGCATACCTATATCCAATGTTGCCAAAGTGATTTATTTAAGAGTCTGTGCTTTCTTCAAATATGTTACTGTTGGCTTTGTCAAAAATAAGTTGGTTTATCAATCATGATGTGTTTTAAGGGTTCTCCATTCTGTTCCATTGGTCTATGTTTTTGTTTTTGAACCATATTATTGTAGTATGTTTTGAGATCAGGTTTTGAAATGCATCCATTAGTTTCCCTTTTTAATTTCTATTTAGGATCACTTTGGTTATTCTAATTTTTTGTGGTTCCATAATTTTAAAGTTTCCTTGTCTATTTATGTGAAGCTCATCATTGATATTTTGATGGGGATTACATTGGATCGACAGATAACTTTTGGTAGTTGGGGAATTTTAATAATATCAATTCTTCCAATCCATGAACATAAGTTGTATTTCCTGTTCTTTGTGTCCTACATTTCCTTCAACAATGTTTTTTTGTTTGTTTTAATTTCCATTATATATCTTGCTCTCTTCCTTGATTAAATTTATTCCTAAATATTTTCATCCCCCCTCTTTTTGTAACTATTGTGTATGGGGTTGCTTTATATTTCTTTTTTTTTTTTTAGCAATTTCATTTTCGATGTATAAAATGCTATTGCTTTGTATGTTAATGTTGTACAACTTTATTCAATTTGTTATCATTTAAAGGAGCTTTAAGATGGTGTATTTAGTTGTTTCTTTTTATAAAATCATATAATCTGCAAGCATAGATTATTTGATTTCCTCTTTCCCAATTTGGCACCCGTGATTTCTTCCTCACCTAATTACTTTTGTTAAGACTTCCAATGCTATACAGAAGACTGGAAAAAGTAAACATCCTTGTCTTAATCTAGAATATATTTACAAAATGCAGCATTGATCACAGTCTTTTTTATTTTTTATAAATATTTAATTTATTCATTTTCAAGCAGAGAGAGAGAAAGAGAGAGAGAGAGAGAGAGAGAGAGAGAGAGAGAGAGAGAGAGAGAGAGAGAGAGAGAGAGAGAGCGTACTAGGGCCACCACCTTGTTGGTCTGGCTTATGTGGGTCCTGGGGAATTGAACCTGGGGTCTTAGGCACTGGAGGCAAGCCATCTCTGCAGCCCTGATGACAGTTTTAAAAAACAAAATAAACTTTCTAATACTTGAAGTAGACAAATTAATCTATATAGATAAACTGGAAAGCAAAAGATAACTTAAGTTGCATACCAAGTGCAAGGATACCGTGTTCTTTCTAGGGCAACAAAGTTGATCCCCACAGTAGTGCAATAAAGCAGATATTATTGTTTTGTCAATATTGTATATTATCAACTCACAGATGAATACAGAAAGATGACTTGCTCAAAGATAAATAGCTTAAAATTATGAAGCCAAGATTTGAAAGTTCATCAGCCAGAGACAGAGCTGTTCACTCCCCCAGAGGAGCTCAGGCGATAAGCCCTTCTGAAATGCTTTCTATTACCTCAGAAACAGCTGCCTCCAGTGTAGAAACACTGATGAAAGTTACTTTTAAGACATCATCATTTGTAACCATCACAGAATAACTGAGAGTGAGGAAGAGATAAGTGGGAATTATGATCCTGACATGGAAGTTTCCCTGACAGCCACTAAAAGCACTGGTGCAGAAAAATAACAATCCTTGAGTGGGAAGATGGGAAAAAAGAGGAGAAGGATTCCACACTTGAAACAAAGAGAAGTGCATCACACAGGAAGTGGAACCTGAGAGCCTTTGACACCAGAGACTTGGTTCCTCCCTTCCAGACACTATAATCTATAGAGAGTGAGTACATCCTGAAGATACCGAAGCAAGCCTGATTAATGAGTCTATATTTCTCAAAAACTATGGTTCAACTAGAAACTATTGTTACAAAAAACATCATTAATAAAAACTCTACCTACTTTAAGTTTTAATGGTTGGTAAGCCATTATACATAGGTATTATTAATAAAAATGTCATTAGTCACATGCTTAATTTTTGGTTGATGAATTGCTATATAACCCCTTGGCCTTGGCTTGTTAAACCTCTTATTAAAATATTTCTTTATTTATATAGGTTTTTTTTTGTTTAGTTTTGTTTTTGGAAGGAATGAGGGATGGGAGTAGCTATATAGGTTTTTTTTTATAAATCATCAACATCTACAAGTAAACATTAACTGATAAAAACTCTGTGGAAATCAACTGATAAAAACTCAAAGAATCTCTGATAATAATCATAGTTATAAACAATAATAATATATGTTGACTTTATGCAGAAATGTTTGCTTTGTTATGTGGACAATCACTTTTAATATATTCTGTCAAGTGGCTTCCAGAAAACCTTAAGAAATCACAAATTCTCACAACTCTGTGAAATAGGGAACTTACTTAGAGAGGCTAAATAAATTTCACAATGAAACTGGCAATTAGAAATCTGAACACAGAATCCCATGCTTGTTCTCTCTGGTTCTAGGGCTCCTATTCTAACCATGCATGACTCTTTACTTCCTTCTCATGGTGATAATGGCTAAAGGGTGAGCTTCACAACATACTATGTGAGTCATAACTGAAGTCAAGAGCCAAGGGAAGGTAAGAGCCATCCCATGACTCTTATTTTGAAAGAGGAACTGCAGTATAGGAAGCCAAGTGCCTACCACTGGAGGAGTCATCTCTGTCACACCCACTAGCACCCAGGGAACATCACAGAGGAAGTGGTGAGTTAAACATGAGTGCTTGCTCTCACTGCTAGACAGAGAACCTTCTCTATGGTGATGGCAGTAGACATCTAGGAGACTCAAAACTCATCAAAGCAGAAAGTAAGAGGCTGTGAAGAGCTCAACAGTAAAGGAGACTCAGGGAACATTGTGGAAGAGGTGGTGAAAAGAATATAAAAGCAGCAGGGTGGGAAGGCATCTGTGATAGTTTGAATGGATCTTCTCTAATAGATTCAGAAGATTATCAAAAGCTTTTCTCCAGCTGCCTGGCTAGAGGAGGTGTCACCTTGGGAGGATCATAGCCTCCAGCCCCAAGGTGCTTCTGGAGGCCTATCTGGAATTACAGTAATAGATATGAAAAGAGCAGTTTGAGCTCTGAGGAGCTCACTACTGTTTTGCTGGTGTGTGTGTGTGTGGGTGTGTGTGTGTGTGTGTTTTGCTGGCGATGGGTTTCTCTCTCTGCTTGGACCTGTTGAAAGGGGGCCAATATCTTTTGCCATTATGGAAATTCCCCTGGATCTGTAGGTTTAAAAAATCCTTTCCTCCCATAAACTGTGCCTGGTATGGATGTTCATCCCAGCAGTATGAGCTGACTAAGACAGTGTCTGTGGGGCATTCTCCTCCCAACACAAACGGAATGGTGTACTCATGACCCCATAGTGATTACCAATACCTCCACTGAGGAGGGCCTTCAGTGAAATGGGGGCAGAAGGCAGAGGAGACAAAAAGAGTAAAAGATAATGGGAATACTATTTATGGAATGTTCATAATTAAAGTTTTCAATAACAATTAAAATGAATTCTGATGAATTATTGTGGCTTACACAAGAGGCATACTAGTAAGTAGATGTCTGATATACAACAGCACTTGTAGACAGATCTCCCCTGTGGGTTACAGATGCTATTGCAGGAACACATTCTAATGACAGAAAGAACCATTTCCCACCAATGAGCTGGCATTGATGTTCAGTGAGCAGAGGCCTGAGTCTGTGTTTTGTTTAATTTCCAACACAAAATGCAATGGATTGTATAATATCTACAGCATGCATTCAGAAGTCCCTTTGTGTAACAGATCATTCCTTTAAAATGTATTAAATATGAAATAACCATTTGTTATTTAAAAACAGTCAGGTAATGGGCATGGTTTTTGAAGCCTTAAGGATCCTTCTGCATGTTTTCATGGACAACTGAATTCACTAGATCAGTGGACACACACAGACACACCATGTTACTGAGGCTATGCTAGTTTGCTCTAGTAAAGATATTACATTTGCAACTAGTTTAGTGTGTGGTGGTCCACACTGCTAGTAGATAGAGCATTAAGGATAGTGATTATCTGCAATGTCCCCATATTATATACCACATGCTTGGATATGTTATTCTGGCTTGGGGTAGTAGTAACATTTAGGAGGCTTCTCTTTGGACTTTCTCACTATTTGAAATTCTTATAATTAAATTCTTATAAGTAAATCTTAGGCCTGATACTTTGCCCTTTTTATTCTTTCTTTTTCTTCCTTTTTCCCTTCCTATTTCTTTTTCACTTTCTTTTCTTCCTCCCTCCCTCCATCCCTCTCTCTTCCTTCCTTCTTTCTTCTTTTCCTTCCTTTTGTTTCTTTTGACAGGATGTCATGTAGCCCAGGCTGACCTTGAATTTCTGATATTTCTGGGATTACAGGCCCGTACTATCACACACATGCAATGCTGAGCATCAAACCCAGGGTTTCATGCAAGCTGGGCAAGCACTCCACCCACTGAGCTACAGTCCCAGCCCAATTTTAGTTGCAGGAAATACATTTCTGTGCTTCCAAGAAGACTCCTTGGTTTTCTCACTTCCTTTTGTCTTTCACTGTTGTTCACCAATACAAATCCAAAGTCCTTATAATCAGTTCTCCTCATGAAGCTCTCTGGTGTGTGATCTCACATCCACCATGACATTCCTGTGCAGCTTGGGGGCAAGTGTTACATCTCACTGCATCCACATGAGAAGAGCTCTCTTGATGCATCTTCTGCCAGTGATGGGATCTTGCTGCACCAGGCTGCTAGCAATTCAGTCCCAACATTCTGTTTCAGAGTTTACTCCCTTGATCACTTCTGTTTTCAAGAATTGCGGGTTAGGCAGGCAAAGACATAGACTTCAAAATTCTCAGACTTTCCTGCCATAATATTGTTGGGGAATACTTTCAGGAGCAACCCTTGGGAAAAGAAAGAAAACTAGGGCTGAGAGGCTGCTGATCTAAAATGTGATTATAATACTTAGCTGGTCCTGGAAAGATGCCTGCAATAGGATGTCCTTTCAGAATTGTCCTTCTACTCTAGGCCAATCCAAAAGATGGACTCCTCCACTTCACAGACGGAAGTTGGGGAGGCACATCACAGTAGCCATCACAAGATCATATGAAATAATTCATACAAAATGCTTAATGGAGTTTTTGACACGAGAAAACACATTTGCCCAATTTCATCACACAGAATTTGCCGGATAATTGGATAAGGATGACTTGACTGTTGAATGTTCAAAGGCCAGAGAGCACTGAGTTATTTATAAGAACTGAGTGGAAATAATTGCAACTCTGTCAGATTTTTTTTTGCTTTTATAATTGATGATGTACATACCACAGAAATTCCTCCACTGCACAGGGTATCCATGAGTCCACTTCTACTAGGTCTTGTAATAGATTCTGCCAAATTTTGGGAGAAAATGTTATTTTTAGTAGAAAACTGGTTTTTGTAGGACTGAATTTATTGCATGCTTCTTCTTGTTTGGAATTAAATGAACATTTATTATTATTATTTTACTATATTTAAAATTTGATCTTTGATCATTTCATACAAGAATATAATGTAGGCTAATTTTATTCACTCCCTATTACCCTCTTAACCCCTCCTCCTCCTACGAAAACCCTTCTTCCTAACTAATCCCCTTCCTACTTTCATGACTTGCTTTGTGACCCACATGCATGAACACAGTGGGAGGTTATGTACTGAAGAGTGGACACCATACCAGTGGAGATACCACTGTAGAACATGTTCCCCCTTCCCCCAGCAACTATTAACTACCGATAGCTGCTCTGAGGAGAGTAGAGTCTTGCCAGAGCTTTGAGAGCAGTACTAATGTATGAATATAAACAGACATATTTAGAAGGCAGTTTGACAACTTGTCCATTTTTGTATAGCAACAATAGTAGATTCCCCCTGCCCTATCATGCCCAGGGCCCATGTCCTTAATCACGGGTTTTTGACCAGTTTGACAGTACCAGGCATAAATTCCCTCCTTCAATCAGAAAGCAGTTGGCTACTTCCATAACAGTCATGCAACTATTGCACCAGTGTGCACATTTTGCTTGACAGGTGGGTTGTGGAGCACACAGAGTTCACAGCTGGATAGGACTGTTGATGAATTTTCTCCCCTAGCACTGCATAGTAAGTACCCTTGGACACATAATACCTAACCAGCAGACAGAAAGCTTCCAGCTTGATTTCTGTACATGATGCAACTGTTTACTTGTAGACAGATTGCTAATTGTATCTGAGCTAAGATCAATCATGACTGGTGGTGGTAACACATCATCCTTTCTTATTTTCATTAATGTTTCAGATCCAGACAAATTCAGGTGTATGTGGCTGACATCCTTAAAACAAAATGTTCTCAATATATAACCATTGTACTTTACTTAGAAACAAGATTTTAAAGTCATTCCGTTAAGAAACTAAGAAGTGAGACCTTGGTTCTCAAGCCTACACTAAAGGGTTATAAAATAAAATGACTTTTCTACAACATCTCCTGGAGAAAAGTTCCTAAGATTCAGACACTGGGATTTCTAGTTGGCCTTTTCTTTTCTAAAGTGAGCCTGCTGAACTCTTTAGTGAATTAGCACATGTAAACGTGTTTGCTGATTGTGCAGCCTCTGCCTGTAAAAGTGAATGTGAATCAATTTGGTGACATTTTTACACGGAGCCTGAAAATATGGATATTGAAAAAGCCAACCTTCACAAACCCCACAGGGTTTTTCTTTAAGAATGATATTAAAGTGAACAAGGCCATTTGAAGTGGAACAGATGGAATGTTCTTTCTTGTTGGGAGCATGGGAGGATTTATTAAGCATACATCTGAGCTTCTCCAGTGGACACATTATGATTCAATCTGCTTCATAGTTTGCTTTCCCAAAAGACTTTAAAACTTTTATTAAGATGAGGGAGGATAAAACATTTATTTATGGAATTTTATGGGGATGAAGGCCAATGAGATGTGGCGTTGGAACTGACCAACATTACACAGATGTTATTTAAAAAATGTATTTCTGATATCTTTATCTTATTTATTTTTATTTTATATAAATAACAGGTTATTCTCTTTTATCCCCTCATTCCTGTCATTTCTTCTCTGCGGATGCTGTGGGTCACAGCTGACACTGGCGGCTGCAGATTGGCTGCTCGGTGGGTCAGTGGCTGAGCTCTGGAGGGAGTTCGGTGTGCATCGACTCCCTGCTGGTTGGCGGAGCTGGGTGGGGCGAGAGAAATGAACTCTCAGGATACAGCCTCTGGGGGCAGAAAGTGCAGATAGTTTATTGTATGTGGAAGGGTCATATATATAGTAGAAGTCAGGGGGAAATTAGAGGCAGGGGCATCATCAAGAGGATTGGTTGGGGCAGGGTGGTATGTGGACGTCCCAAGAGTGGAGAGGCAGGGACCAGTAACCTGTGAATGCCTAATTTGCATAAGTTGAGGGGCTTGCTCAGCCCTGAGTAGCGGCAAGTACTTAATTCATCATGAGTTTGATGGTGGCAGCTATGGAGAAACTGTCACCTATTGTCCAACACCGCTGAGGTGAGAACACAGGGTTCACTGTGGCTTGCCAAGGGGCCCAGAGGTTTAAGATCAAGGGAGGAGAATGGTGAAGCATCTTCTGGTTCTCGAGAGGCTCAGAGATAAGTGAGTCAGAGACATATCGGGGTTTCAGCCTGTCTCAACTTCCCTTAATCCCATATCCTCTGTGCCTTTTAGCAAGGTCCAACAATTCCAACTTCCATTACCCTGGAGGCCCTCCTCAGTGGGGTTATGGTATTCACTGTTGTGTCATGAAATCCTCAGTCAATCCCTGTGCAGTAGTGGGGAACAATGTCTCAGAATATTCCTACCCATTCTATGGTTCCTATAGAATGGGTAGGAATATTCTTTCCTCTCTCTCTTTTGCAATGTTCCCTGAGCCATGGCAGGGCTGTTGGCAATCTGATTTAGTATTTTCTGTAGCTTCTGGATTTCTGTTTTGATAGGTTTTTGTTTTTTAATATATTCTTTTTAAATGTTTTTATTGCAATAAAATTATATGTATTAACAAAATAATATGCTCAGTATCATAAGTTATTAGAGAAAACCATTAAAAACAGGATGGCATTCCCTTTTATGCATTTGATATTCTAGCCCCCCCCCCCATGGCTCTTACATTCTTTCGGCCACCTCCTCCACAAATTTCCTTGAGTCATGGTGGGTAAGTTTAAATTCTGCATAATTATTTGGTTTTTAAGAGTCTCTGATTTTGTGTTTTGGGCAATCTTGGGCACCCTTGGTACCTATCTCCATTATCCTTTCCTAGGATATCTGCCTTGTTATGGGACTAGCTCTTTTGCTCATCACCCCACTTCCTTAGAGCTTGTGTTAGGGCTCTAAATGGTGAATTTGAGGAGGTTCCTCTCCTGCTTGGGTATCCCCCATCAACTCAGGTCCCCTTGGTGGAATTCGGTTGTCCACAGTTGTCATGGATTTATGAAAAATTCAAACAGAATATCCAGTGGAGAATGAGATCATTATTGGTTAATTGAGATAAATATTGTTAGTTTGGTGAGCATTTGAAGGGTGTAGCCTTTCTGAAGACCTATGATTAGTGAGGCTTTCCCCTTGGAGATCAGGCTCTTGGTCCCCATTCAAGGTTGCCTTGGGTCCCCATACCAGTCAAGGGTTCCCTGCCACTGAGCAGATCTCATAGCCAATTAGGCAGGTGTTGATTACCTATCTAGGTTGAGCACCACTATTGCACAGTTAGGAACTTCTTGTCTTGCTTGTCCATGCCATATAGTAGTGTGTTCTGTATTCACAGGCCATTGGTCAGTATAGCTTGAGGATGTCACTTTCTTTCTTGTAATAATATTGGTCTGGTTCTCCTGGAAGCTTGTGCAATACCTTCTGGCATTACACAGACTAGCTTTCTGGTAGCTGATTTCATTTCCAGACTCAGCAGGGTCACTTAGTGTTGTGTGATAGCAGTCTGGAATTTTCAGCAATAGGGTCTTATCTTTTGCCTGAGGTGGGTATTCAAGAGCTGTGACAAAAGTTTGTCTTATTTTAGGGACCATGTAGGTCACTTTAATCAACAGCTCATTGTTGGCAGTAACTACTTACTGGGACAGGGAACCAAAGGTCAGAGTCGTTTGTACTAGAGGTAGGCTTCCACCCACCCTCTTTGGGACCCTTGTTACCATACGATGCCCCCAGCTACCTCAGGAAATTGTTGTACAGAAGAAAGGTTTCTATGGAGTCAGGTTATTATGAGTTTAGATTAGTGTATGTCTCCCCCTCTGTTGTTTACCTCCCAGCCCCCATTTCCTTCTGTCCCCTTTGTCTGACTCCTGAATCACTAGTCATGTTTGCATACTGTTCAAGCTTAACTGCCTTCATTGTGTCCCATAGATTTTGACATGTTGTATTTTCTTTATCATTTTTCTTGAGAAATTTTTCTATTTCTGTTTTAATTTCTTGAACTACCCATTTTAATAGTGTATTTTCAGACTCCAATAGTTGGTGTATTTTCTGTTTTTTCTCCCAATATTTACTTCCAGCTTGAGTGCATTGTGATCTGATACAATTCAGGGTGCTATATCAATTTTCTTAATGTAGATATGATTTATGTCCTAATATGTAATCAATTTTGGGGAAAGTTCTGTGAGCTGCTGAGAAGAATGTATTTTCTGTAGAGTTGGGATGGAAAGTTCTGTATGTCTGTTAGGTCTAGTTGGTCTATGGTGCTGTTAAATTCTATTATTTCCTTTTTGATCTTTTGGTTGATCTGTCTATAGTTGATAATGGTGTATTAAAGTCTCCAACTATGATGAAATTAGAGTTTATTTTAGTTTTGTTTTCCATTAATTTTTGTTTTATGAAATGTGGTATACCTGTATTTGCTTCATACATGTTTATGATAGTTATATCCTCTTGTTGAATCATTCCCTTGATAAGTACGAAGTGGCCTTACTTGTACTTTTTAATTAATTTTAGCTTAAAGTCTATTTTGTCCAATATTAGTGAAGGAACTACTACTTGTTTTTATTTCTGTTTGCTTGGAATATCATTTTCTATCCTTTCACTCTGAGGAGGCTTTTGTCTTTAGAGGTGAGATGAATTTCTTGGAGGCAACAAATGGAAGGCTCCATCTTTCTAATCCATCCTGCTAGTCTCTGTTATTTGATGGGAGAGTTGAGACACTTAATATTCAAAGTTATAACTGTGAGGTTTGACTCTATCCTTGCCATGTTGAAGGGTTCATGAGATTTGATGCCTCACATGTTGTTTTATCTCCTCTAGGCTTGATTATCATGCCAACCTCTAGAGGGCTCTTGGGGTTGATTGCTTGACCTGTGTGGAATATTTCATGAAGAATTCTCTGTAGGTTTGGTTTTGTGTCCATATAGTTGTAGAGCTGAATTTTATCATGGAATATTTTCCTTCCTCCTTCCATTATGAGAGAATCTTTTGCAGGGTACATTAGTTTGGGTTGAAAGTCACAGTGATTAAGGCTTTAAAGTACTCCGATAAAAGTCCTTCTAGCTTTCATTGTTTCCATGGAGAAGTCTCATGTGACTCTGATGGGTTTGCCTTTATATGTGATTTGCTGTTTTGCCCTCACTGCTTTTAGAATCCTATCTTTACTTTCAATGTTTAGGGCTTTTACTATGATGTGTCTTGGGGAATTTCTTCTTTGGTCCAGTCAGCTTGATGTTCTGTGTGCCTCCTGTACCTGAATGAGACTCTCTTTCACTAAAATGGAGAAGTTTTCTTCAATAATCTTGTTGAATATGTTCTCTATGCCTTTGGCCTGGATTTCTTCCTCTCTGTAACCCCTATAATCCAGATATTTGGTCTCTTAAGGTTATCCCAATTGCTGTAGTCAGCTTTCTATTTGCTTCACAGAAAGAACCCAAGCAAAAGTGGCTTGTGGAGGAATGGGTTTATTTGGCTTACAGACTCAAGGGGAGACTCCATCCTGGCAGGGAAAACGATGGCATGAGCAGAGGGTAGACATCACCTCCACCACAGCACTGGAAACAGTAGTAGGAAGGTGTGCCAAACACTGGCAAGGGGAAGCTGGTTTATAACTCCATAAGCCCGCCCTCAACAACACAGCTCCAGCAAGGTCGTAAAATCCAAACTGCCATCAGCTGAGGATCAATTACCCAGAACACATTCATTTGTTTGTGGGGGACACCTGGATCAAACCATGACAGTCTACCCCTGGCCCCCAAAAACTAATAATCATGCATGATGTAAAAACAATGTGTTCAGCTTAACTCTTAAGTCCCCACAGCTTTCAGCTGAGCCATAATACCAAAAATAAACCCATAATGGCACAAAACATTCACACTGCAAAACATGAGGCACAGCAAAAACAGATTGAAACAATAAAAGATTTAAAACAATCAGGGCACCATCAAGCTCTAACTGCAAGTTCAATGATTCTAACCAATAACAAGTCTCTTGGTTATTCAATTCCTCCCCTCCAGCTCGGCTACTCACAGTCTGGGAAAACTTCATCTGGTGTTGGCAGCTTGCTTTGGCACCCATCCGTAGTCCTGGAATTTTTGGGTCTCCATTGCAACCCACAGTTCATCCTCATGGCTTCATCAGGCTCCATGCAGGCAACCTAGCGTACCTGCTTCACACACTGATGGCCATTTTTCAAAAACAAAAATGTGTTGCAAATCCAATGACCCTCTCTTCTTGCATCTTTTCTACTCCACAGAACCAGATGGGCTATCAACTTGTTAATCCAGGGGGAACACAGCATTAAGGCCCCTTACTTCAAAGAGTCTGCATTATTCCTATTGTTCCAATGCAGACCAGCTGGCCCAGTCTCAATGGTTGTTATCTCTCAAACAATTGCAGGTGAACGGTCAGCAGTTTCGACCCAAAGATCTTCTTTCTGTGCCATCTCCATCTTCTCACACCAGTCCATCTTTACGTAAAACAACCCTGCACAGGTTCCCAGGACATAGGCAGACAGAATGCAGGAAGCCTCTCACACAGACTGCTTCTGGCACAGTCCTGACAAAGTTCTTTCTCACACTTGTAAGCCAAACCTCACAGTCCATATTTCTTACTTCATTCAGGTCTTTTAATTCAGACTAGAATAGTTCATCAGGCTGTACTTGCAGCACTGTGAGGCATCTCTTAGGCTCATATTTCAAATCCTTCCATATTCCTTCTATAGATCACTTCCAGAAGACCAAAGCCACAAGATAAGTTTTCTAGCAGCAACAGATGACCCCACATCCTGGTACCAAAACTGTTGCAGTCAGCTTTCTAGTTGCTGTGCAGAAAGAACCCGAGCAAAAGTGGCTTGTGAAGGAATGGGTTTATTTGACTTATAACTCCATAAGCCTGCCCCCAACAACACAGCTCCATCAAGCTTGTAAAATCCAAACTGACATCAGCTGAGGATCGATTACCCAGAACACTTTCATTTGTTTGTGGGGTACACCTGGATCAAACCATGACACCAATTTTCCCTATTTTTTTCCTCATGCTTTTTGTACTCAAACACATTTTTTATTTCCGTATCATTCTCTTCTGTTTTATCTTCCACATCTGAGATTCTGTCTTCAAATTATTGACTCTAGTGGTGAAGGATTCTAGAGAGGTTTTATCATTTCTATTTGGTTTTTGTTTTCTGATACAACTCTTTGAATTGTCTCTATCTTTTTGTTGAATTGTGTTTTCATTTCAAAGTTTGACTTACTTAATGCTTTCTGATACTCATTCTTGTATTTGCTTATGTCTTCACTTAGTTTGGTAGCTGATTCTTGAGATCTTCTGTTTGCTGGTTTGCCTTTAGTTCCATAACTGATCTACCTAATTTCATCTGTTTTTCCTCAATTGTATTAAGTCTTGTGGCAAAGCTTGTGAGCTGGTTCTGTACATTTTCTATGCGATTTTTAATTTTTTGCTTCTATTTCCATCATTCTACCTCTTCATAGACTCCATGCAAATATGATCTGGGCTTAGAGTCATTTTATCCTGGGCTTTCATCTGCACTCTCTCTTTCATAGTTTCATGGCTTACTTCCCAATTGTGGCTTTTGTATATGGCAATCAGTTGGTACATTCTTCTTACATTGTGAGCTGCTCATTTTGGTTCTACTTGGAGGAGTTGGGGGTGTCCTTGTGTTATGCTCTCCTCAGCAGTGTGGGCAGGGTGTGCGTTGGGTTTCACAGAGTAGGCTAGGCGCTCACTTGGTTTATCTGGGACTGTGTGTATCCTTAGACCAGCGGCTGGGCTGGTGAGTGCACTGGAACTGAGGGGGTTGGGGCTTAGTGTGCTCTCAGGCCAGTGGCTGTGCTGGTGGGTGAGCGGGGTACTGTGAAGGTTGGAACTGAGTGTGCCCTCCAACTGGTGCTATCCTGGCATGATCTGCAGGTGTTGGGGCTGAGTATTCCCTCGAGGCAGCAGCTGTGCTGGCATGTGTGGGTGGTGGGGCCAGGTTTGCTCACAGACATGTGCTCTGCCAATGTGGGCACAGGAGGGGCTGGGGGCCAGGTGTTCCCAGGGACCAGTGCTGTTCTGAGGTTTGCCCGGGGGCTGAGTCAGCGAGTGCTCAGATTTGGAGGCAGCAGGGAGGAGACACTGCGCTGTGGTGGGAGCTTGTGGGTAGGAGTGGGGTGACTCTCTGGGTTTCTCTGGGAGCAGAGAGTTGTAGGGGAGCCCAGTCTAGGCTGTCTGGGAAGGGCCTGTGCCTTGGGATAGGCCAGCGTGTGTCCAGGGTCTGAATCCCAGCTTGCATCTCAAACCTTTACTTGGTGGGTCCTGGCATGGCTGCTTGTCATTGGCCATATTGATCAGGTATCCTCTTTGATAGTTTTTGATTGATCACTTTGTCACCATCAACCTGGGGCTGATTGTCAGGCTAGCAGTAAGAATATATTCATTCATTTTTCCACTCTCTTGTAATTTCTCCTGGGCCCTGGTAGATTTGGTAGAGGTGGCATGTCTCATGATGGGCAGTTAGCTATTTTCTTATCTTATAGATGATCTTGGCTCTCCTTCATTTTCTCTAACAACAGGTGGTATTTTGTCATGTAAAAGTTTGAGTCTTCATGGAGGTTAAAATGTAATTAAGAAGCTAGGGCAAATATCTATCCTGATAGGATATATATAATGTAAGTCAAATTAAGATATGTCTAAATAAAGGAGTCATTTCTTGTCTGGGTAGATTCTGAGAGGTGAGTCATACTGAGGAGTCTCCATGGAACAGGTGCCCCTTGGAAGACTGGTAAGACTGCTGTTGACAGAGAGGAGGCTGCCTGTGGCTGTGGTAGAGCTCATATTTATATATAATATGAGCTTGTATTCCACCTGGTTTATAGATTCAAATAGCATGTTGACTGGCTTGTGTGCATGAATGATATCAGATAAAGCCAGAAGTGCAAAACAAAAACAGGACTTCTTTTATAAAATGACAGCTGATAAGTACCATTAAGGAAACTGAAGGTGACATGCACTTGAGTCTTTATGGGTAATGCTGTGGCAATGAGAATGGGTGGGGCTGGAGAAAGGGAGGGCCTGACTTAGAATATGTTCCGTGGAGCATCTACCCCTGGACTCCAACTTCAGAGAGTTCCCCAGCCCCTTCATTTTCCTTAAAGGCGTCTGAGTTTGTATATATTTACAGACAGGGAAAAAAATGATGATTCCTTTCTCCTTGCCTCCAGGTTGCCTCTAGGTTGCTCCCTCTAGGTATAAATAGTGATGGATTTGCTGAACAATGTTCCAGGCATTTGCATGCATCTAGCAAGTCAAAGCTACCTTGACAAAGATGTCAGGGCTGAGGTGGGTTTCCTCACCACCAAATGTAATAAAGCAAGTTAGGGATCAGAACCAGGTCCCATGATCAGGAACCAAGTGAGACTTTTGTTATGTATTTTAATAAAAATGTTGGCTTCCTCTCAGTTTCCTTCCACAGTGATTGACTGATTCACATTAAGATTGTGTCTAAATCCCTTCTGTTCACCATTCTCCAATTACAGACAGAAAGGTGCTTTTCTATTGCTAGTTTATTACTATGACATTGCAATCCTTCATTTAGAAAATCCTCAGGCTGTACAACTAACAAGCATATCCAAAAGCTCTGTGGATTTCCCCACCCCTGCTCACTGTAATGTTCTTCCTTGCAAAGGCCTTGGCCTTGGCAATCACCTATCCAGAGACTGGAATAAATGAATAAATATGTTCTTTAAAGAGAAAGCAATGTGCTGAAGAAAAACAATAAGCTAAAGCATCACTTGGAAACAAAACCATATATCATAGTTTTGCAAATTTATCTTCTTGCTTGAATTTTATAAAATTGTCCTAAAGCAACTTTGCCAAAAAGTTAGACTCAAAACTCAAAGTACATGAAATTTTCAAGAACTACGAACCGATTCTTATACACACTGAACTTTTTCTCTCTAAATATTGCTTGATAGGAGACAAAAACATTTTGTACTTAGGGCTCAGCTAGAGGTGGTGTGGGTGTGACTCAGTTTTCTAGGATTCTCTTATGTCGCCTTTAGCCACATGTTGCTGGGATGAATCTCCAAACCAGGCACAGTTATGGGAGGAAAGGATTTTTTGAAGCTACAGATCCAGGGGAAGTTCCATAACAGTGAAAGAGGCTGGCCCTCTTTCACAAGTCCAAGCGGAAAGAGAAACGCATCACCAACACCACATACACAATAGCAAACAAGCAGGAGGCTCAGGGAGAGAAATCTCCTTCCCCTTTATATAGCCTTGGGGTGAGGTCTTGCAACCCTTTCCCAGACTTAATGGCTTCCTGAGTCTCTGGAATTTTCTTCCTGCAATGCCCACACAGGAAGGGATGTTAATTTCTAGCTCTCCTGAGCTTCCTTACATCCTGCCCACTACTGAGAGTCTGGCTTCCTACAAACATCCTCAGAGACCCACCCAAGAAAATTAAAAAGATCAAGTTGACAACAAAACCTAACCATCACACCTTGTAAGCAAATCAAATCGCCTTTTTCTGAGTTCCTCACCTCTGACTGGAAAGTCTATCAATTGAGACCCAAAGGACCTAAGATATTGTGAGGAAAAAATTGTGAATGAGATGTTAGCAAGAGTCCTTTGACCACTGGGATTTAGGCAACTGTTTTGAAGATGGGCACCCCTTCCCTTCGAACACATAAAATCCTGTAGTTTATGGGAGCTCAAAACCCTTGTCAGTATTTCTGGAAATTCTTTTTTTTAAAAAATATTTTATTAATTCATTTTCTAGCAGAGAAACACACACACACACACAAACACAGAGCGAGAGAGAGAGAGAGAACAGGGCCACCACCTTGTAAGCCCTGGGGAATTTAACCCAGGGCCTTAGGCACTGGAGGCAAGTGCCTTAATCATTGAGCTATTTCTCCAGCCCTATTTCTGGGAATTCTGATGGAATGACTTTCTGCCTGTTGAGTTCCAGAGTCTTCAAAATTCTTACTGTTCTTTACACTGTCCAAGACCTACTTTAGTCCCTTTCTCACAAAACCTACCCATACACCCACTCAGATAAAACATACACTTCACACACCAAAGGTCCCATGCAGCCTTCCTTTCTTCTCAAAGAATTTTTGGCAACTTCACCCTTCAGGATCCAGTAATGAGTCTCTTTTCCTCTCTCCTGGTCCCATTTCTTGTGTTGCTCATATTGTCTCTGTCTAGCATCCCTACATGAGTCAAAGCTTTTCTCAAAGTCCTCAGTGCCATCTGATTCCTAGGTGCTTGGGTCCCACTCTTTGCATCAAACTCTTGATTTTCAAAACACATATATTTCCTCCCTAAATGGAATCCTGGTATCTGTTATTAGACAATGACATTGCTCTGGTTTATACACAGGCACTACTGCATAGAAGGGACTAGAAGCTGACCCACAGATCCTGTGATAATTCCAAATTCGATTTGCCACCTTTCCTTCTACGGTGCTGAAGAAAGAACTTGTCTGGGCAGAGAAATAGCCAGGTACTTGCTGTTTCTCTGCCAAGACAAGTTTTTCAGGGTCTCCGAAGTCAAACCTCAGGACCAGTCTTCCATGCAAAGAGCCACCAGTGCCATTTGTGGTAAATGGCCATTCACCACTCTTACTGGCTACTTGTCTTCAAACACAGAGATGCAGTGGAGATGTATGACTTCCATGGGGCTGCACAGGGAGGAACACGGAGATTTTTTGAGCAGACACAAATGAACAGAGTTCCTTTCCACTACTGAAATCTAGACATTTGAGCACACAAACACTTTATCAAGGCCAAACTCCAGGTTTCAGTCAGTTGCCAGGTAGCCTCAGGTACATGACAAATTCTCCCTGCTTATTTGTAAAATGGGGCCAATGTTACCCATTTCTGATGCATTGAAAGCATCTAACGCTACACTTGGCACATAGAAAGTGATAATAAACAGCTGTCTTCCCAGACAGTTCACACTGAAAAGTAGCTGGTGCAATGTGGAGCTCTGATTTACAAGTGCTGTGGGGATGGCTGCTTCTCTCCTTCACACACAGCCACTCACTCTTCAGTTCATTTCTAGCAAAACAAGTTTTCGTCCTAACCACAAAGCCCATCATTCCATTATACTAGCTCCTTTGCTTTTCTCTTGGAAACAGGCTGAAAGCAAAATGTGAAGCACTGAGCTCTGCTGTTCCTGATTTCTATCTGAACAAGTGTCACTTTCTGTTTTCTTTCGGCTTATTAACAGTATCTCTTCTGAAGAATCCATTTTGTAAAGCAGACTCCATTTTAGACTTACTTCCCCCTCCCTCAAGAATGTCTGGTCACAAAGACCAGGAAATAAAAAAAAAAAAAGACACCATATAAGGAAGCATATGGCTGTCCTAGAATGTGGGCTGGCTCTGGGATGTGGCTCCAAGAAAATAACCAATCAAGAGGCATATAAATACAGGAAAGGAGCCAATAAATATACCACACACCCTGTGACCTAAGCTATATTATAATTAGATAGCTTCTGTCTATAAAAACCCTGCTCCTTTGTTCTTTGGGGCTCCATCTTGCCTAGACATTCATCTGCCTGCTTGTGGAGCCCAGCTGCGCAGCTGAAGAATAAAATCCTCCTGCTTTTGCATCTGCTGGTGTGGCTATTTGAGTCCTGGGGTATGCTCACCCGAGAAAGACCTTGGGGGGGGTCTTTCACTTCTATCTTAACACCAAGTGGTCCATGTGAAGTCTTAAAAGAGGGGAAAGAACATGGGGATACACAGTGGAAATTTTTGCACTGG
Source organism: Zapus hudsonius (assembly GCA_004024765.1). NCBI lineage: Eukaryota > Metazoa > Chordata > Mammalia > Rodentia > Dipodidae > Zapus > Zapus hudsonius. The sequence continues at coordinate 42,699 of PVHP010009242.1, forward strand.
AGACGCTCGTACAGGAAACTCTTTCCCTGCACTAGACAGGAGCCATCCTCAGAAATCATAGGATAGTCTCAAAATACCATGTGGATACCAAACTCTTCATCTGCATTGACTTTTATGGATGCAGTCCTGGAATGACCTCCAAATACTTTTCTTCTACAAGCCTCCCTTCTAATAGAGCAAATACCACTGGATTTTTCCTATCACATAATTCTACCAATATGTTCTCATGGAATCCTATGTCCTTAGCTGGGCATGATGTGGATGCTTTCAATCCCAGCACTAGAGAGGCAGAAGTAGGAGGATTGCTGAGTTTGAGCCACCCTGAGACTAACTACATAGTGAATTCCATGTCAAACTGGGCTAAAGCAAGACCCTACCTCAAATAATTAAAAAAAAAAAAGAATCTTGAGTCTTCATAGGATAGACAAGAGCATTTGGGTACCCTGATCTTAATTAACACCCTGGGGAAAGTTTAGGAGGTTGAATTCCTCACTGACCATGTTATTCCTTTTCCCACCTACAAATTCTGAGTGCCAATGTTTAACTGTAAGGAAACCTGTGATGGTTAGGTTTTGTTGTCAACTTGATCTTTTTAATTATCTTGGGTAGGTCTCTCAGGATGTTTATAGGAAGGCAGCCTCTCAGTAGGGGGTAGGATGTAAAAAGTTCAAAGAAGCTAAAACTAAACATCCTTTCTTGTGTGGGCAGTGCAGGAAGGAAATTCCAGAGATTTAGGAAGCCACTAAGTCTGGGGAAGGGTTGAAAGACCCCACCCTAAGGCTATATAAAGGGGAAGAAATTCTCTCCTGGCCTCCCTGCTTTTTGGCTGCTGGTGCTTGTTTGTGATTTGCACTTGCATCCTGCTCTCCTACCCTTCCTGGATATTGGAAACCCAGTTTCCTCAGCCTCACATCATGGACTTGAAGAGCAGCCACTCCCAAGGGAGCCATCAGGCCTTCTGGGCAGGATTGGGAGTGTTGAGGCCTCCAGCCACGTGGACTGAACAGCTACTGGTTTCTTCACCTGTAGACTGCTATTGTTGGACTGTTGTAAGCTACCCCAATAAATTCCCTTTTATGACAATCCATTCTGTCAACTCTGTTTTCTCTAGAGAACCCTGACTAATACATCTTCTAAATCATTAATTTCGATCAAGAAAAATTTCTTCTAGCTACAGAATAATTTGCCGCTTATTCCTTGAAAGGAATTTTTTTGGACATTAAAGCTCACAATAATATATCATAATTGAATGACTATATAGCCATATAATATTAATATAAAATGAAGATCGTGTGTTTCAGTTACTATTGTAATCCTATGAGACGGAGACTCTTATTAGTCCCATATTTCAGATGTAGCTTCTGAATTTAGTTTAGATAAATTGTACAAGGCCAGGCAGCTAACAACTTGAGATTTGACCTAGCTCTGCCTCAGGCCAGGAATAATGTTATTTCCAGTGCACAGCATTTCATCTATCCTAGGGTTTCCATGGAGCTTTTGAACACAGGTGACTTCACTCATGGGACAGACAATGAAGGATGCAATTGCCAAGGGAAGTAAAGATAGGATGAGGCAGACATAGGGGATGAGGAGTTATTCTTTTGAAAGTAAGCAGTAGAGCTCCTCAGGAAGTTGTCTATGTGGCATATTTACAGGTAGGATACATCTATGGGAGTCTCCTCAGAGAGGATAAGTACATGCTATTTGACAACCGGGATCAATCTATCCTCTACCTACCTCCACTCAGCTCCACTTTAACAGGGGAGAATTTAGGAGACTACATAGTCCAGCTGTTTATTTGACAATAATGACCACTCATCACAATCCAATGAGTGAAGCTTTTAAAACTTTAAATACATGCATAAGTACACAGACACCCGCATGTAAAACTGGGGAAGTCATACAAAAGATTGATCAATAAATATTGAATAGGATCAATATCAGTATTCTGGTTATGATATTCTACTATGCTTTGCACAATGTCACAATTGGAGAAATAAGACGGGTACTACAAGTATTTCTCTGCATTGCTTCCTTCTATTATACTATGTGAACATAGAAATTATTTTGATATAATTTCAATTTAAATACTTTCATTACAGTTGTGGATATTCCCTCAAATTTCCCAATCTCTCTCCTTCAACTGTATGACAGTATGAGTTACATAGAGTCTGTGATGGTTAGGTTTTGTTGTCAACTTGATTTTTTAAAATATCTTGGGTAGGTCTCTGAAGATGTTTACAGGAAGGCAGCCTCTCAGCAAGGGGAAGGATGCAAAGTAGCTCAAAGAAGCTGGAAGTAAACATCCTTTCCTGCGTAGACAGTGCAGGAAGGAAATTCCAGAGACTCGGGAACCCATTAAGTCTGGGGAAGGGTTGTAAGATCTCACCCTAAGGCTATAAGAAGGGGAATAAATTCTCTCCATGGCCCTCCTGCCTGTTTGCTGTTTTCTGTGTGTGGTATAGTTGATGGGTTTTTCTCTCTGCTCTAACCTGTGAAAGAGGGCCAGCCTCTTCGCTGTTATGGAATCGCTGTTATGGAACTTCCCCTCAATCTGTACTTTCAATAAATACTTTCCTTCCTCAAATTGTGCCTGGTTTGAAGATTCATCCCAGTGATGTGTGGGCTGACTACGACAGAGTCTAAAATGGAATGTTTCAAATTTTATTGTGAACCTGGATAGGAGTCTGCCTGATGTATTTGTTACAGAGAAACACATGGTTAATATGATTGAAATTTCCCATCCATTAATTGTCCTGTTTTGAGGTCACTGCCCTTTGCTGTGCCCACCTCTTGGTGACTACACACCCATTCACTAGAGCTCATCTTTTTAAAAAACATATCTTTATTATTCAAAATTAGGTACAGTGTATGGGCAAATATTGTGTTGGTACCCCATTTCCCTCTTCCCTGTCCCCAAAATACTGGGTAACCTCATCAGTGGGGATGCTGGATCAACCTATGGTTTGGGGGGGTTATGCTCTTCCCTGTCCCCAAAATACTGGGTAACCTCATCAGTGGAGATGCTGGATCAACCTATGGTTTGGGGGGGTTATGGGTAGCACAGTAGTCAGCCAGGTCACCCCCCCCTTTTGTGTGGTTTTGCTGAGGGGGGTAAAGTCTCTTGGATATTCTCCCTCACCATGTCTCTTACATTCTTTCTGCCCCCTCTTCCGCTCAGTTCCCTGAGTCATGGTGGATGAGTTTTAAGTCCGCTTTATTGTTGAGATCTTAAGATACTCTGTACTTCTGCTTTGGGATGTGTTGGAAATCCCTGTCTGTCTCGTTGACTTATCCTAGGTTGACTGATTGGCTGTAGTTATAGGTCTCTCACTTATCCCTCCACTCTCTCAAGGGTATCATTTAGGGTCTAAACGATAGGCCTGGGGAGGTTCATCTCTTGTCAGGGTGTCAGCTATCTGCCTGTGGCTCTTTGGTGGGCTTGGCATGACCACAGCTCTCTCACTGCCTTATGCAAAATATAAACAGAGTCTCCATCAGAGAGTGAGATCAGTATAGATTAAATGAGATACACATTTCTAATTTGACAAGATTCTATTGGGATTAGTCTCTCTGTAGTTCTCTTGTAAAGGGAATTTCTCCTTGGAGCCTAGGTTTTTGGTTCTCATAGGGTTTGGGGCTAGGTCCCACTTCCAGTTAAGGGTTCCTAGTCACAGTGGATTTCTTGGCCAATTTGAAAGCTGTTGATTACTCCCACTCCCCACCCGTTTTTGGTGCCTCTATTGCCCAAGTGATCTCTTCTTGGCTCACTGTTCTCTTCCAGAGGAGAATGTGTTTAGCCTTCTTATGGTGACATCCACATTTTATATATCTGTGGTTTCCACTTTCTCCATGTATCATTGACTATTTCCCCTGGCAACCTATGTAGTGCCTTCTAGCACTGTGCTTACTACCCTCTGGGGGCTGGTTTCCATTCTGGATTCTGTGGGGTCTCTCGGTGTTGTTTGATGACTTTCTGTGGTTTCTTCAGCAATAGGATCTTACCTTTGGACTGGGGTGGGTATTCAAGAGCTTTGACAAAATACTGTCTAGTTTTAGGGTCCTTGTAGGTCACTTTGATCAACAGCTCAGTGTGGGAAGGAACCCATGACTGGGACCAGGAACAACACTAACTTGGGTTAACATTCTTCCAGCCTAGCTTTCCTTTTTGGGAAGACACATTTTGTGTAGGTAGGTTTTATTTATTTATCTTGCTTGTTATAAAAATGCTCCTCTAATGATTTAATGTATTTATTTATTATAAGAAACACAGATGTAAAATCTGTGTTTGGACGGATGACTCGCAGAATTCTGTATTCAATGTGTTACCTGTAATTGAAAAATAATTAGCTGATCCATCTGCTTCCTGTCATGCACCCCTCCATTTCCTCCACCATCCACAGTACTTAAGAAGTCAGCATGTTCTAATACTAATTACTCACTAATCAAAGTTCTGTAGAGAAATTCATTGCCCTGCAATATAATTTTTGTCTATATTCAACATACTGTTGATCTTTTTAATATACTTAAATTTGAGTATGATTAACTCTCTTTTTATTAATAATTGTCATTTTATCATGTCAAATCTTCTGAGATTTCCTTATATTTGTATTTTGGAGATACTACAGAAAATGCCAAACAATATAGGTGGGACAATAATCAAATCTATTATTCCTATAGTAATTCCTAGTAAGAAGACAAAAAAAAAAAAAAGACCCCACACAGCTTACATCTCTGGTAATACTATTCAGAGGTAAAGGTTGAAATAGATAAGAACTTGTGGAACCAATTAAATGTGATTGTGCCAATTTCACCCTCTTACTATTTGCAATTATGCTCCGGTGAGATAACACATGTAATTGTAGGAAAATGGATTTTTTAAAATTTATCAAGAATTTTAAATTTAATTCTTTTCCATTCTAGAATCTTTGATTTTTCTTTATTCCTTGATCAGAATAATATTCACAACATGGGAATTGGGAAAAAGGATGATGCTGTTTAAAAATATCTTTATAGATCATATTTTTAAATTTTTTTATTGCTATATATATATTTTTTGATGTAGGGTCTCATTTTATCCCAGGCTAACCTGGAATTCACTATGTATTCTCAGGTTGGCCTCAAATTCATGGCAATCCTCCCACCTCTGCCTCCTGTGTGTTGGGATTAAAGGTGTTTGCCAATATAACTGGCCATATTTTTATAATTACCCAGGAAGTCTATTTTTATTATAAAATATATTACAGATTTCATATCACATAAACCTTACTAATAGTTGTTATTCTTTTTCAACTTGCAAAATTTGTACACATTACACAGTTTAAACTAAAGCAATATCCATGATATTGTTTCTTTAATTTTTCTATTATTGTTTTAATTAGTGTTGTGTGAAGCAACATCTCTCCATGTCAATTAGTACAGATTATTGTCGTCATTTCCTATCTTTGTCACAGCTCACACCATTAACAGCTAAGATATTATGCTAGTGCCTGCCCTTTTATTCATGCTTGGTTTGCTTCTGAGGTCTCTCCTGAAGCCGAGGGCAGGTAATGTATGAACATGTCCTTGTCACTTCTCATAGGTCTCGGTGGCAGAACAATTTTCTCCAGTTTTAGAAATTGCTTTAGTTTACATAGAAAAAAAAATGAAACCTCTCAAAATTTAGCAAAAGATTATGCCTTTCTGAGTTGAGCTCGTCTTCATTTCCGTGTCCTGTATAAGTTGTCATAGTTAAACATGAAGATGTTGGTGACAGAACTATCCAGAGCCTTCTGTCTCCCAGTGGTCTGATGATGATAACTGGTCCAGGAATCCCAGTCACTGTCTCTCTTTCTCTGAACATCATCTGCTATGCACAGCACTCTCAGCTGCTGGTGGGGAGTTTTATATTCTTGATTAGTCCACTTCTTGGGGGTGGGAAGAAGCAAACAAAAGTATATAATGATAAAATTTCATTTTCTTCTTAAGTATATGTTGTAAAGCACATTGAAATCTTATATATCTCTCCTCTGTTGTTTTCGTCACTCTCCCTTTAAGCATTCTTGTGGAAGACAATAAGTGAGACTAAGTTTGATTAGCTTTCTCCACATTGGTCATCTTGCACTAGTGGGATGACCAGACATACAAAGTCCCTGCATGATCCCTGTACAAGACTCTTCCTCTTGGGAATGGGAAGATGAGTCAGTGGGTAAAATGCTTGCCTCACATTCCTAAGGACCAGAGATTGGCTTGCCAGTACCTGTATAAAACTGGTTGTGGACATGCCATCTGTAAGCCAAGCACTGGGAAGACAGACAGGAATCCTTGAGGCTCACTGGCTGGGCAGTCGAGCTGAATCCATGAGCTCTGGGTTCAATAAGAGACCCTGCCTTAAAAAATAAAGTGGAGAATGATTGAGGAACACACCTGACATGGTTTCTAGCTTCCACATGTATGTGCCTCACATGCACACTCTTAGGTATGTACCTCCCAACATACACACACACACACACACACACACACACACACACACACACACACACACACCCAAAAAAAGACTCATCTGAGGATGTACTGGGAACCCACAGTTCCTTCCATCCTTCCTGTCATGACATGACCCATACCTTATTGCAACTGATCATCTGGACCAATGACTACTTCCTTACAAGGAATTTGGAAATTCATGTTCAATGATAACAGGAATATGAGTCTATGAGCCTTGCCAAGGAGCTTTTTTCCTCAAATTGAGAACTTGACATTGATTTTAATTAGGCTCTTTCTTATAGCTCCACTGAAAATATGCTCCTTAGAAACTTAGTAGCTGCTACAAGAATGAGATCTTGTCTTATTCTTGCTTTTCCAGTCCTTTCCTGGACCACCATGGCCTATGTTTCCTGGTTCCATGATGCACACATATGAGCTCACACACTCATTCCCTATTCCCAATATAAATGGAAAAGCCTTCTTTAGCCCAAAAACTCTCCAATGGAGATTCTGTTTGTATTTTTCAGAAGGCAGTGAGAGAGCTATGGACAATCCAATTCCACCAACAACCCATGACATCCTGGGAAGAAATGAACCACCCCTGGCCTCTCATGTAGGCCCCAAATGAAACCTATGAGTAAGTGGCACCATAAACAAGAGATCTATCACCACAGCAAGTCAGATAACCCAGGAAAGGTCAATGGAGACAGACACCAACGATACCTAATACAACCCAAAGCAGAAGTCCAAAGACACTTAAAATCTCAACAATAAAACAGACTTAAAACTCACCCACCATGACTCAGGGAACTGAGAAGAAGAGGGGGTGGAAAGATTGTAAGAGCCATGGTGGGGGAGAATATCCAGAGACATCGCCCCCCTCAGCAACAACATTCAAAAGGGAAAAAACTGGTTACCTTTTGTGCAATTTATAACCCCCTATCCCATAGACTGATCCAGTACGCCCACCGAGGAGGGCCCCCAGTGGGTTGGGGACAAGGATTAGGGAAATGGGGCTACCATCATAAGATTTGCTCATACAATGTATCTAATTAATTATAATAAAAATGTAAAAAAAATAATAAAAGCTGGGTTGGAGAGATGGCTCAGTGGATAAGAGTTTGTGCCATGTAAACATGAGGGCCGGAAAGGGCCAGAGTTCAATCCCCAGCACCAAGGTAAAAGCTGAGCATGACCAGGCACATCTGCCACCCTGGTCCTGTGGGAGGAGGTTTAGAGATAAGAGACGTGCTGGGCCTTACTGGTTAGCAGTTCTGATCAAAATGGCAGTTCCGGGTTCAGCGAGAGACTCCTCTCAGGGAAACAATGTGGAAGAGAGATAGAGGAGAAAGATGCCCAGTGTTCTCCTGGACTCTGAGTGATATGCCACATGAGCCACTTTATGCACCTGGCTTTATGTAAATACTGGGGACTCAAACTTGGACCAGGAGGCTTTGCAAGAAAGCACCTTTAACTTCTGAGCTATCTCCCAAGCCCTAAATAGGCTTCTTAAGTATTAAGATCTCATTTGGACATTGAACATGACACTCTTTGGTACTTGCATTAGAAAAAAGTAGGCAAATGGCATGTATAGAAAATTAGTTGTTTGGTGCTGGGAAGAAGGTTCAGTGGTTGCTGGCACTTGCTTGCAAAGCCTGGCGACCCAGGTTCAATGTCAAAGCTGCACATGTAAGCCAGTTGCAAAGAGTGGCACAAGCATCTGGTGATCATTTGCAGGGAAAGAGGCCCTAATGCTCTCACCACACTACATGTGCAGATGAATAAAAAAGAAATTTGCTCATTTTGGGAAGAACTTAAGTT
>PVHP010009243.1:0-50862 GCA_004024765.1 Zapus hudsonius
CACCACTAAGAAACTAGGCTTTAACATGCTTATTACATGCTTCCTTAAAAGTCAGAGCAAATTGAAAATATGCCATGAACTGTCTATTTGACACACGCAGAAGAATATGACAGGATAAACTAGTATTTGGCAGGGAGTACATAGAGACTGAAAACACAATGCTTGTACAAAGTGAACTTTCTATCAATTCTGCCTGAGAAGTTTTGCCTTTGTTTGAAGGAGGCAGTTTTTTAATAAACCCATGGCTGAATATATACCCTTTTTTTGTTAGAATATTTGTTATGTTCCCTCTGTATATCATAGGTGGATTTATTGCTATCCTTAGACAAAGGGTAACCACAAATTATCAGTGCAACTTCTTGTCATTTCCAATCTTTGTGAAAAAATGTGCAAAATAACCTGTCTGTACTCATGTTTTTTGCATTTTTATTTTATTTATTTATTTGTTTTGTTTTTGCATTTTATAAAGTCCTATTACATACTGTGCATATGAATGAAAATATGCTAAATCCATCCCACTGTGATCTAATCACTATTTGAAAAGGAAGCAGTAAATGGATAGATTGGTGATTTAATGCTTGTGACTTGGTTGTCATATCTGTGTTGCAGATGATCTGGATAGTGGAAGCAGAGGCTTTGGAGCTGAACCTGTTTGCTTTACTACAGGATCTCAATGGAGGACAAGTTGTTTAACTCTTTACAATGCCTACATCATGTGCTCCTGGGAAGACAATAGGAGACAACACGTGCGACAGAACCCGGTGCTTGGCACATATTAAGTGGTCAATATATGTCAGCAATAATACCAGCATACTAGCATGTTCACTTATACTAAATAGGCATTTAAAATGCTTTAGTATTTTTCAGTTTCTAATATTAAATCAGTGGATATGTTTCTCTCAAGACTTGTGTCCAAAGTCAATTCCCAAAAATTATTGTTAATTTTATACTTTATTATTGGATTATAGAATCAAGAACAAATAAGTATAGGGTTGTGACATGTGCTTGACTCAATAGTTAAAATCTAAAAGCAATGAACCCAGATACGAACAGCATTATTAACTGCTCTGAAAAGTTACACTCCAAGGCTTTTCTTAACCCATCTTGTTAAATCTGTCCCATCAGTGCTGATTCTGTTCCCTGTGCATATTATTATTTTATCCTAAACAAACATCTATATGACAATTGTAATGAGAGAGGTAGAGAGATTCAGGAAAATGTAAGATACCATCTCTCACCAGCAGGATCCTAAAGCCGACATAAGCAATCACATTAAGACATTCTTTCAGCAATTATAATTGTCTTCAGAAATAGATGGTGGCCTTAGGGAATAGAAGTAATACACAGGAAGAAGAGATTCATTTGAAGAAGTATTTTGTTTCATGCTTGAATATAATTAAAATGCCCAGCCAAAAGTAGAGAACAATTCTTTGATTTCATGAATTGGATGTTTCCCCTGGTAATGAAGATATTGAAAATGTCTCATTTAAATGCAGTGATTTTGCAAATCTTCTACATGAAATGGCACTACTCCATTCATAAATTAGTGGCCTCCTTCAATCTCCATGAGTTACAAATATGTGGCTGTAAGGACACACTGATGTTGCAAGGCAAACGGTCAAGCAGAGGTTGGAGTGACAAGACACCACAGTCAAGACACAGACTCGTTATTTAGATTACTGCAGTCAGGTAGGTAAGAAGCTTGATGATTGCTGCATTTGAAGAGCTAATTTTTTATTGGATATTCTAACAAATATGAAGAAGATAAAAACAACCGTGGAGTTATTTTGAAAGGGATTAAATAATAATCCATTTAGTTCACTGTTTATATCCTCATTTTGGTTATCTTACTATTTATTACTTATCCTTATGTGAGTACTTATAATCTCATATAGTCTATATTTCTGTAATTAAGAGAGAACAATTAGAAAACACAAAAAATGACTTATTTTTACTTATATAAGTGGATTCTTTTCCTCAAATGTGCAACTGAAATTGTTTTATCTCAGGTTGGGAATTACGTTTTTGTCATTACCTATGTTTCTGCAGGGTAATACTAATGTCACAGTCATTTTATATTTGCATATAGATTTAACTAGAAAATCATATTGGATAGTGAGATTAAGAAATATGTAAGATAGACAAATAACTAGCTACAAAGGTCATTTTAGGATATCTCTCAATCGACTGAGAATACACTTGATCATTAAAGAGAGAAGCAGTTAATTTATAGTCATTTATTTAAATAAGAATAAAAATATATAGTACTAAATACACAAGTGTATATCTACAAGATTAGGAAAAATCAAAAGCTTAGGATATTTTGACCTTCTCTACTTCTACTTCATACATATATAACAATTTTTCATAGGCACACAAACCCATCTTCAAGATTCATTTTTATCTGTATGGAGTTACAGTTGCCCTGTTAATAGTTACTATCACCGAACTCAGTCTTCTCACACAATATTGTAAAAATGCACACACTAAAGCAAGATGGAATAATGAAAGCATATGCTAGGTTTCTCTTTCCTCACCTGTGTTTTATATTATAATGCTTGTACTATTTCAGAAACATTACAGTGATTAGAAGATACACAGACATACATTTATACAGTGCTTCTTATTGAAGCAATCACCTTACTATGAAACGTATTTCAAACCAGAGAGTTTCCCAAACATGGTCTAAGACAAGAAAGACGTTTATTCTGAAAATAAGACCATAGGTCATTTTGATTTTTGCCTCTTGCTTCTTGTCTCTCTGAATAGAATTCTGTAGCCAGAAGCACATTTCTGGTGCTGGGCCTGGAGTCCTTTGGAAGGGCGAGCCTGATGCTGCAATGTGTGCACAAACAATTCGACATTCAGCTTCACAATATGCTCCGCAGCCATCAGTGTCTCCCTCAGCAACAGGCATTTAGCCAAGTCCTTTTTAACCAAATCTCAAGCTCAATTTTGCTTGTGCCACTTAGATTATATTTCAGTTGTTATCAAGACACAGGGAAGAGTGAAATAGTGACACTTGGAAGATACCAAAACTTCAGCTAAATTCTACAGTTATGGTTTCCTGCTTTACAAATGAAAGCAGAGGAAAGCAAGCAAATAAACTAGCATATTAGCTAGTTTATTCCACGTTGAAGTCCAAGTTGCCATTTGTTTTGCTTTTAACCTGAACTTGGTGGGAAGACAGGACAAAAATATTAAACCTCTAGACTAGTAGAACACTGAAAAAAACAAACTTAAGACTTTCTTTGTCCGATTCATTTGTTTAAATAAACTAGGAAAACCTAAATATTGTTTTCAAAAGATATAAGAAAATGAATAAAAGACACATTTGTCCTTCCCACAATAGTGATATGAGATGTTAAGACTATATGATTTTTTTCTTTCTCAAATTTACAGGTTATCATACAATGAAGCATATTCCTTTAATTAGTGCAGTTTAACAGGCATGGTGTATTTTTCTATTTCATGATACAGTTTTGTAGATTTCAGCAAGGTGTTTAAAGGATCAACCAGGATGCTTATCAAGGTTAGGGAAAGACCAGTATGAAAGGAGGAAGTTACATAAGCAGCATCATGAGACACAACAGACAATGCATAAGTATTCTTAGTCATATCACCTAATTTTTGTACATGTATGTATATGTATTGTGTATGCATGTGCGCACCTGTGTGCTCATGCATATGGAGGCCAGAATCAAGAAACGAAATCAGTTCCCAGAAGGGCAGCCTGGGTAATTCCAGAAGGTGTTGCATGAGCTGCCAGGGGAACCAGACCAACCATATCCTGAGAGAGCAGGAGGCATCTTCAAGTTACACCAACCGATGGCCTGAGAGTGCAGAACACACTGCTATATGGCACAGACAAGCAAGTCAAGAAGTGCCCATCTGTGCAATAGTGGCGCCCAACCTAGATGGGTAATCAACAGCTGGCTAATTGGCTATGAGATCCACTCAGAGGCAGGGAACCCCTAACTGGTACAGGGACCCAAGGAAACCTTGAATGGGGACCAAGAACCCCATCTCTGTGGGGAAGTCCTCACTAAACATAGGTTCTCAGAAAGGCTACACCCTCCAAACGCTCACCAACCTAGCAATATTTGTCTCAATTGACCAATAATAATCTCATTCTCCACTGGAGACTCTGTTAGTATCTTTCATAAGGCAACTAGGACCGGGGATAAAGGAACTCCACCAAGGGGACCTGATGTGACAGGGGACAACGAAGCAGGAGACTATCCATGTAGAGCCCAAACACAACCTCTAAGGAATTGGGCTGACAAGCAAAACATCTATTCCCACAGCAAGGCAGATAACCTACAGAAGGACAATGGAGAGAGGCCCCAAGGGTGCCCAAAACTGTCCAAAACACAAATTTAGAGACTCTTACAATTCACCCACTATGACTCAGGGAAATTTGCGGAAGAGGGGGCGGAAAGAATGTAAGAGTCATGGGGGGGGAGAATAATGCATAAAAGGGAATGTCATCATGGACTCAATGGCTATATCTAATAACCTATGATTCTGAGCATATATAATATATAATTTAAGCCAATAAAAACGATAAAAATAAAAATAAATAAATAAATCACAAGGTCTGAATATATAATATCTCCCAAAAATTAATAAATTAAAATAAACTTAAAAAAGGCAACAACTGTTATATATGATTTTAACGATTAATAGAATTTGCCTGTTCTTGCTGGCCTGGGATAATAATGGATTTTGTGGCAAGTCTAACATATGAAAGAGGTTACTAAGTGTGGATTTATTTTTTCTCATCTTAATCCAATGGAGAAAAGTTAAGTAACAAATATTTTGCATTATTTAAAAGGAAATATTAGGCCTGATTAGGTAAAATATTCAAATTTCCATTCAGTCCCTAAAAACATTTCCACAGTTAATCATTCTTCACACCTTTGTTCCTCACCATTATACATTCAAGTTGTTATTTTTTCCTAATTCTCACATAATCTGTTTCAGATATTTAGTTATCTCTCATTTGTGTTGAAAATTATTAGGTGGGATTCCTCTGTCTACATTTCTTAATTCTGTATATGACATCAGGGTATTCTTTCTAAATCCCACAAGTAAGATCCTGTTAAAAACCTGCCATGTATGGGCTGGAGAGATGGCTCAGCGGTTAAGGCATTTGCCTCCAGTGCCGAAGGCCCCAGGTTCAATCCCCCAGGACCCACATAAGCCAGATCCACAAGGTGGTGTCCCTGGTGTTATCTCTCTCTCTCTCTCTCTCTCTCTCTCTCTCTCTCTCTCTCTCTCTCTCTCTCTGCTTGAAAAATGAATAAATAAAATATTTTTTAAAAAACCTGCCATGTGTCTTCACTGCTCACTGGTACAGGGTCCTAACTAGCATGACAGAGTCACTCACCATGGGACACGGCCAACCATCAACTTTACCTCTGGGTATTTATTTCTCATGTTTAGCTTGGTACTGAGGATATGAAGATAATGTGACAACCATTTCTCTCAGTGAGCTCATAGTCTAATTTAGGAATTAGTCAAATAAGCAATTATAAAACAATTTGGTGAGAAGAAATAACTATGCAGTACTAAACAGTACAAAGGAAGGCTAGAGGAGAAGCCGTATGGGAGGAAGAGAGGATTAAGGTTGATTCAGTGGAAGAGTCGATGGCTTACAGGAGGAATTGAAATATCCATGAGAGGTATCCATAGAATGGAGAAGTGGTCACATGTGTAAGCCACCAATCTATGAAAGTCGGGTTTTACATTGCTGGTATTCAAATGACACTTTGATGCTTTCTACAATCTCCTACAGGTTTAGCTCTGCATTCTCTGTGTTTTTATAACACTTTATTCTTGCTCTCCTTATTGTTGAGAATTACAGCTTCTATTCTTTGTACCACTCATCTCTGGAGTACGGCCATAGTGTTGTGTGCTGTGAATATAGGGGTGCAGAAGTGAACATGAAAATCTGATGACTTGCTATTGTGGAGTTGCAGACCACTGAGGTGGTAAAAAAATAAGCCAGATGTTAATGAGAATCAGCTTACTAACTCCCCTTGAAAACCTTGTTGAATCATCTAAACTACTTTTAATTAGTCTCAAACCATTATGAGACAGGTTCTAATCAAAATCAAACACAGTACTCCCCCAGCGCTCGTCTGAATTTTCTGTAGTTGTTGGACTCTATGATTTCCCTTGAGGCTTAACTTAACCTTATTTTTACCTTCTAGAGTTTGCCTGACAAATACTCCAAATGCCCAGTTAAAATAGCACTGTAATGAGTCTCTACTTACTTCTCTGGTAATAGTGCCTCTGCTCACTGGCAGTCAGACCTGAGGCACATCAGGCAGCAAGAAGAAAAAGCACATGAGAACTGACCTCCCTTGACGTCTACTGGTTTACAGGATAGTGTTTGTGGGAATCATTTTCTTGCCATCAAAGTTCCATGACATGCATATGAGCCCTTGCATGACATAAAGCCGTGTCTTGAAATGGACATTTTAAGCCTGTCTTCCAGTGACTCAGTTATCCTTCTCCCGATGTTTCAAAGGTGTACACCTATAATCCTGCTTTAAATCCTTCTCACCATAGCTATAGTTCCAGTTTGGGAGTGTAAGGCAAGAGGATCATGAGTTCAAGTCCAGCTTGGATCTTTTCAATAACAAGAATCTCGATCTGCTTATCTTGAGCCCATGTTATCTTTTGTGGAAATTATCAGCTGCTCCCTGTTGGCCATCTAGGATGCATTTTATAGTTCCATGGCTCTTCCTCCTGCTCACATCACATGGACCATAGTAAACAGAATATTATCACTGTATATTTTTAAAGTTTTTTATTGGATATAGTCACTGTACATGGTATTATGCTACATAAGGGCATTTTCATGCAAGTATATATTGTGTGTTGTACTTTCATACAAGCATATATTATACGTACTATGAATGGTTTACCTTAGATAAATTATCCTTCAAAAATATTTGACTTCCCAATTCAATTAATATTTGAATTAATTAATTAAAAGCTTAATTATATCATGTTATTTTTTCTCAATGCTTTCAAGATTTTGATTAAGCCTAGTTATTGAATAGTTCCCAATCAACTCTCTTCCACAAATATTTACTCTTCTCCAAAATAACTTTATATATCACTCCATGTTTTTTATTTAATAGTCCAATAATTTACTTCATTACACCATTTATGCATTGGAGAATTAATTATATGAGGTGATTTATTATAAACTAATTAATATTGCTTTGTTGATTAGAACTCCAAGCTTTGTCTGTGGTCAGATGAGAATTTCAACAAATGGCTACTTAAGTAAATTATTCTTCTTATCATATGTTATTTCATAAATAGACCCCCACACATATCCTCACATAAAGTACAACAGATGACCACAAATCAATGAATTAATCAACTGTCTATATGTTTTAATGGTCGGAATAAGTAATATCTCATAATAAAGTATGAACTATAACTCACTAACTTGTAAAAAAGCAACTGAAGGTCTTGTGGGTTCCTAGTTAGAACTCTATTCTCCAAATAAGGGCTTTTATAACATTCCCCCACACCTATACACAGAAGGTCATCAGTCAGCCTTTCACACACATGGAGGATGTCTCTAAGCCCAAGTAGTTATATTATTATCCAAGCTGTTGTCACAAGGAGGTAAAGATAGTACCAATCAATAACATTTATACAAGGGAAATTATGCATCCAATATGTACAGAATCCTGATCATAGAACAGACTGCATCTTCAACAAGAGATCCTTTTATTTTACTGTGTTAAGTAACTGTCATAGTAAGACAACAGTGTAGAATTTTACCTACCAAGAGAGGATCCAACCTTCCTTGGATTTAGGATTATACTGTTCCCAGGCAATTTTAATTCATTTCTACTTTGTTTCTGAATAGGGATTAAATAAAGCCACAAGCTAACATGTGTTTAATAAACACACTCAACACATACAGAGCTAAGTAACTGATTTTTCCTATTTTTCTTCCAAATAAATCTTTTATAAACATGGCCAGAAACCACTTAGAACTGGTAGAAAAATATGTGAAGCAGCATAAATGTCGACTGCTTACTTTCATTATCTCTGCAGCAGCATTTTATTAGGAATAATAATGTAGAAACTGTTACATTCTTAGTCTATTCATCTTTATTTTCTATATATTTTTTAATTTTTTAGTGGTACTGGGGATTGAACTTGTGCATGCTAGACAAGTGATCTACCAATGACATACGACCCAGAACTTCTCATCTTTGAACATGGTGACATTATTTCAGTAATGGAAGAATGTGTATGATATAAAAGTAAAACTTCAGATTTGAGGACAGATAGCTAATCATTTGACAGGTAAGAAACTTATCTGTTCCAATTATAAGTAAAACATAAAGAAAATCTTTTTGTGTGACATCAGAAAATAAGAAAGACAAGCAGGGTGGATCCACACAGTATTTGTAACCTCAAATTTTTATTCCCTCGGTTAATTTTTATTACACAGGTAACCTGAGATGGTGCTTTTTCTTCCAGTCTTTGCAAATATTTTTTGATGGACCCTACACTAACAGAGGCAGCAACATGATACCAATATCTGTGGGAACCTACCCTTATTCTTTGCATCTAACAGCTGATAATCATACCAATTTTTTTTCTTTTATGTCTAATGTTAGCATTCATCTGTAGACAAAGCTTTTGAGTAATAAAAATGATCTCGATTTCCTTGAGTCAAGATTTAAGGCTATCTAAAGAATCATTTTGTGCACAAAACCTGAAATATAAGACTTAAACAATGTCAGTCTATTTAGCTTCAGTAATTACCTTTATTAAAACTTTCTAGTATTTACTTTAAAAAGATATAATAATATGGTCATTAATTTCTTAAGTCTAACAATAAACCTGATAATTAGGTAATCATATTCTTAAATATGGGTTTATGGAAAAACATTTATAACAATGGGCCTTTTGTCATGATACATACATTAAGCCAGGTTTCTTTCTTAAATACATAACCTGGAACATAGGGACGGAATAACAAACATACATAGCTTATATTAGACTTATATCTTTTTAAATATCTTTATGCATAAAACATAATGTGATAGACAACATGTCTTTTATGATATGAGACTTGTCATGATCATTTTGGAGCATTTTTCTGAGTTGATTTAATAAATGGAAAACTAATCAAAGTAATACTAAAATTTTCTGTGCTCTAGAATTCCCTCTAAACAAACAATTAGCAATGTGAAGTTGCACAAATAATATAGGGTAATAATAATACAATTTTAAAATAACTATTTTTGAAAGGAAGGAAGAGAAAAATCAAGGGGACTCTGTGGCTGCCCTTCTCAATACCTCCCAGGAGAAGGAAAGAGACCACATCTGGGACAGTGGAGGTGAATAAATATCTGAGAAAGGAATGAATGACTCAGCAGATGGACTGATGGATTGTGCCTACGAATCTTTGTTTCATTGTGCATGTGCAACCCAAGTCTCTTAAAAAGGGCCAATGTGAGGGGGAGATCGCTCAATGGTTAGGGTGCTTGCCTGCGAAGCTTAGTGACACAGGTTCAATTCCCCAGTACCTACGTAAAGCCAGGTGTAAAGTGATGCATGCATCTGGAGTTTGCACTGGCTGTAGTCACTGAAATGCCTATTCTCTCTCTCTCCCTTGTAAATAAATAAAAATATTTAAAATAAAAAGGGCCATGTGACTTGCTTCCATCACATGTGTGTAAACAGACAAACACAGGCTCCACAACTGTATGTAACCACAAGGTTGAGATTGTTGTAATGACAGAAGAAGGAAACCTCACCGAACACACTTCTGCATAGTTGATGGTGCTAATCAGGATTTCTACCAACAAACAGAAAAACCTTATGAAAAGACACATTATTATATTATAGTGTTACTATCAAGAATCTTGCAGATAAAGAGGAAGGAATGAACATAAATTTGTAAGTTCTGACATGGATTGGGAATGGGAAATGAGAATGTTATGTCGCCTTTGCTGGAAACTAAGCACCAGGTCAAGGACAGGGACATTGTCACCTGAGAGGGCCTCCAAAGTTTCCAGAACACAGAGTGTCATAACACCAGAACAAGCTGGACTTCTCCTTGTGCCCATTTTATTCCTGAAGATGGGTCTATATGAGTCCTCCCAGCAGCTAGACTGGTGTTTCTGTCACATTAATGATATCTAAATCTTCCCTGGCATTTTTCAAGCTTCCCAAGTCAAATAGGAATTCAAATTGATCAATAAAAGTATGGTATTTTTTAAATAATGAATTTCCATACATGCAAAAAGAGAACTTAAGTAAATTGTCTTATACTGTTTCTTACCAAGACAGAACCAAGCAAATCTTATAAACCCACTTAGAATAGATATCATTCTACTAGACACTAAAACTTAAGAATCTAACTATTTTCCTTTAAAACTCTTTTATTTGGCACATTTATATGATTACTTAGTTCTTTTAATCTGTATGTAAAATTTCAATCCTAAAGCAACTCAAGGGCAGGGGATGTAGCTTGGTTGGTAGAATGCTTACCTAGCATGTATAAGTCCTGAGTTCAAGTCCCAGAACAGCATATAACTAGATTGGTGATGCAAGCCTAAAATCCTAGCACTTTGAAGGTAGAGGCAGGAGGATCAGAAGTTTAAGGTTATCTTCTACTATACAAAAGGCCACCCTGGACTATATGAGACCCTGTCTCAAAAATAAAGCAACTCAATTTTGGAGATTTCGAATGGGGTTATCAATTTATGTGGTTTAAGAAAGCAGAAAGGTATATTCTTCTAAGATATTACATGGAGAGATAATGTAAAATTCTAGCAAAACAAAAGATATTGTGCCCACAAATCATTTACATTTGTGAGTGAGGTGATATTTTTTTATATTTTTGGAGGAAATGAGCTGTTCTCTAGGTGCAGGAGCACTGTGTTCTCTGGTTTTCTCTTGCTAATATCCCGATGGCCAGGGCACCATATCAACACATCACCCTGTTTTCATACCAACCAACAGCATTCAGAACATGGGAAAGATGCCAAGTTATGCTGTGTGACAGGATCCCAACAATTCTGAGATGCCTTCTTTTCCCTCTTCCTTCTTTAGTGTGTATGATATAAGCCAGATTTAGTCTGTAACATCCATGAAAAACAATACTATTTGCAATGTCCTCTTACAGTTTTCATATGTACAAGCACAGGACATGTGTATGTGCACACACACGTATATACACCAAACACATACATATACTACACAAATTATATACACACTGCATTCAACATCTCACTCACACACACATTTTTAAGAAGAAAAAAGTAGTATTTCAATAGACATTATTATATTTATTTATTTAGTTAGTTTTTTTAATTACGCTCTCACTGTAGCCCAGGCTAACCATATAGTCTCAGGGTGGCCTCGAACTCACAGCAATCCTCCTACCTCTGCCGCCCAAGCACTGGGATTAAAGGCATGTGCCACTACGCCCAGCCAATATTGGACTTTATTTTTATGTGGAGGCAGAAAGTGGAAGCAGAAGACATATGTATTCAAGGCCAGCCTACATAGTGACAGAGTGAGTTCTACAGCTACAGGGTGAGACCCTGTATCAAAAATGTAACATATTCACAAAAGTTATGTAATATTAGAGAAAACCAATAAAAGCTAAAATGGAAACTAATGACTTTAATAATAAACAATAGCAATCAAAATGTGTATGTTATATTGCCTATAAAGTGGTACTTTTCCATATTTCCAACTGACTATCACAACAGCCATAATATGGCACATAAGGAAAAACAATACATAAAGAATTAAAGGATCTTCATCAAAACCATATTTACACTGAGTACATTTTAAACAATTAGTATTGAAAAACATGTGAATACTAGTTCATTCACAAGTAAATTGAGATCAGAAACGCGCACAACTTGATCACAGGCATTGCAGAGGAGCAGATATGGACTCAAGATCCTGTTAAATGTCTCCAGATACAGAATGCTCTCTGTTAGGGCAATTTTATACCACAGTCTACCATTTGTGCAGATAGGCTTGGCCTTGTCAGAAGGCTGGGCCCATAGATTATGGCAGCGTGAAATAGTCTGTTATGCTGCTACACCAACCAGATGTCAGCCAGCACATTTCCTATGAAACATCTTTTCAAACTGTTGCATTCAGCTTTGCATTTCTGGAAAAACACCCAATTAAAAGCACCTTATAGAAGGAAAGGAGTTTATTTCAGGACTACAGAATCCAGAGGAACACCATCAATGGTGGAAGGAGCTGTCTCCCTTTCATATATTCAAACAGAGAGATACCACCAAACAGCCAGCAAACACCAAAATGTAGGAAATGCCAGAGTTCAAACTGCTCTCCACACACCTTAGGGCTATTCATTCTCAAGATCTTCCTCAAATACACATTATGGCTGGACTCCAAGATCTGTCCACAGTGATACATCTCTTCCCCAGTAGTGCTCCGGCCCCTGGAGACTCAAGAGTGAAGCCTGAGTCTATGAGACATTTAAGCCACTACACAGGTCTTTTTTGTCATTGTTTTTGTTTTGTTGAGACAGAATCTCACTATGTAGCCTAGGTTGGTCTTAAACCCACTATATGGCAATCCCTAGTTGGCCTCAAATTTTTACTTTTTCTGCCTCCACCTCCAGGTGGTAGGAGTAAAGGTGTGTACTGCTGTACCAGGCTTCTAAGGTCTTTCTCTCCATCAGTCATAACAAAGGAGTAACATATTCTTCTCAGAACTAGTAACTGTGAGATATATCATTTACCTAAGAATGAAAGGCATGATTAAAATGGATCTTAAATTAATTTGCATATTGAAAGGTTAGAGATAATTCAAAATCAATACTGATAGTTCTTTATAAATAGAGTTTATGTAAATAAACGATACTTTGGCTTCCTTTTGGGAAGCTAAAATGAATAGCAAAAGATAAGTCAGAGATAATTAAAAGAAAGTTCAGAGGAAACACCCACAGAAGCTTCAAGTGCTCTCCTGGCACAAGATGCACAAGGAGGGAATTGTGTCCAGGAAGCCAAGTTCAATTTGTACACAAGCTGTGCAACAATTGCTTGAAATAAACTCCCAGTAGGACAATGTCTAAATATATTTCAGTGAGAAGAGCATGTATATTTGTTACAAAGGTGATGCTCTAGCCAAGAGTCCACCTGACCTCCAAAATATACCCACTGAATACAAACCTCAAGGAACATTGGGTATGAGTGAGAAAGCTTGAAAGCATAGAGGGGCTTCTGTGCCTTCTATGTAGTCATATGGACTTGGTCAGGTCCATTTCACTGCTCAGTTCTGTGCAAAGCAATCTCTAGTATCGGTTGTGAAAATGCAGCAGTTGAATTGATAAATTGTTATCTTGCTTTGGTGTAAAGCCTTAGTGTTTACTTTCTGATTGGTTAGCTGTTACAAATGTATTTAAATATGTTTAAACACAAAAGAAACTGAAAAAATGCACTCTATTAGCAATGATTAACTTTCCAACCGGACATCATCTTCTTTTCCTCGACACAATTACATTGGAAGATGACTTTTCAGCATACACAGCAATTTACTGATAAGTAGTACCTGCAAATAGCTCATTTTACTTACATATCACAAGCTTTATGTAGACATGATTACTTCTTCCTTTTCTAGCATCCATCCTTTGTGAGGTCTATGATAGGTCTGTGCTCTCTTAGGAAATCTCTATATCCCTGTCACATAGCCCACTTTCAGTCAAAAGAAAGGCCTTCAGGAAATGCTTGCTAAGAAGGAAAGAGCTACTCTAGCCAGTGACAATCCACACATTTTGCTTAATAACAGGTCCTGTCCAGTTCCTAATAGTTCACCAACATGACTTTCTCTTCTTTTTCAAGCATATTTGTCTATGCTATAGATTTTCAATTGTCTGGTGTTGATTATGGAACATATTTAGTGGCATGAGAAAAGAAGCATCGTGTGCCACTTCACGCTAACAACGGGGATGTCCTCACAGAGTAGAATATAATGGGGCAGCAACATGAATGAAATTTGCTTTCTTCATTTCTCTGTGGTGGAAAGCTCCTGCCTACCAGAAGCACCAGCTACTATGGACTTATATGAATGATAAAATTTTATTACATTTGAACATTTTTAATAAAAAAATCAATAAACAAGCTTTTTATTTCATAGATTGAGGATGTTTTAAAAATTGATATACATTTAAACTCAGAAAAATTTCAACAACCGTAAAAGGGGCCCTATATCCACTCTATCCAGAATCCTTAGAAACCTAACCTCATGTTCTACCTGCCCACTCTTGTGTGTGTGTGTGTGTGTGTGTGTGTGTGTGTGTGTGTGTGTGTGTGTTTTCCTGGCATAGTGAAATATAAGCCCTCACACATCAATATGAGTATCTTCAGGACAGTAATATCTAATGTATATAGACATGATACTGTCCCCATATTAGGATGCCAGTATGAATTCAAAACTATCGTCTGAAAAAAAGGATGTTAACACTAATCTATACTTCTTATTTATTTGCTCAATTTTTAGGTGTGACAGACATATCTCACACTGGCTTCCTCACCCACCCACTCTATTGCATCTCCATCCTTTCCTTCTCACACTCCCCCATCCCTGGCTGCTGGGCACTGCCCTTGACCTCAGCTTGACACTATTCTCCCTCATCATCAGACTTGTTCAGACACCATGCACTGATGTTCACATATCTCATACCAAGAAAGGAGAGAAATAGCGACAGGGAAGAAAAGGGGAGTTGTAGCACCAAATCTACTTTTAATAGGAGATTCCAGCTAGGAATTTTGAAAATCAATAGAAAATATCCCCAGAAGATACCTAACATGGACATTCACATTTCACTCAAAAGTTTGAGAAGAAACTAGATGACTGAGCAATTCAATTTAGCTCCTGAAACTTTCAACTTTCTTGGCCAACCAGCACCCAATTAATAACCTCCTGAGTTATAATTAACACTGGGATGTAAATCTTTCTTATCTTGCTTTTGTCATATCAAATATATTCCTGGGTATAAATCAATCTAAGGACAAAATGAGAACAATGAATGCTCCTTTTAACTAAATAGTTTTAGCATTCACATAACGCATAAAATCTTATGTCTGCTTAAAATTTTTATCTTTTCATATTTTTCATTTTAGTTGTTCGAGATAGGATCTCACTCTAGCCCAGGCTGACCTGGAATTGTGATCTCAGGGTAGCCTTGAACTCATGGCAATCCTTATACCTCTGCCTCCAGAGTGCTGGAATTAAAAGTGTGCATCATCACGCCCTGCTTCTTTTCATATTTTTTAATATAAACCAAACTCTGGTTACTTGTAAGTCAACACAATTATTGGTCAAAGCAAATCTTTTCTGTGGAATATTTAGTGGCATGAGAAGCTTAACAGAGGAGATTAACAAGAGGTGCGTAGTACACTTTGAGAAACATTTTTGTCTCCTAGTAAATGAGTTAATGCTTCATTTCTAAGCAGGAGGTGTAAGATGACTGCTAAAACATATTTTCTTCATTGAATATTCACATTGCAAATGAATAAAGATAGTACTATCAGTATCTTACTTAATACAATATTTTAGACTAAATAATTTAAATATATATTCATTGTATTAAATAACTGGAAAAATCTTTCAACTAATGTACTATGTAAAAAATTTTTTATCAAATGCTTTGATAAATTAACAAGAAAAATACAAAGTTTCTTCATTGTCTAATAATGATAGTAGACTGGGTTAAAAAGAACCAGTATGATAACGTATAGGAAAACAAATCAGGACTTTAAATTGTAATAAAGAGAAAACATAGCTACCTAGGGCACTATCTCCTTAATTCCAAATATGTTTCTGTCACACATGTATTTGTTGTCTTTAGTCTGAACAAAACCTTTCCACCACAAGAATTACTTTAAGGATGCATTTGGTTCCTAAGTCAAGTCCATAATTGGTCTTGTTTATTATGTCATAAATCATAATACTCTATCTATGACCAAGGAAAGCCAAAAATCCATTCTGAGGGTCCAGATTCTGCAGCTAGTAGTAATTGATGCATGAGTTCTCAGCAGGAAGTTCTCCTTTTTATATAAGAAGTCGCAAGGTTGTAGATGGGGAGCAGCTACTACAGAGAGGACTGTCTTTGTAGCAACCTGGGACAGTACTTTGTGCCCAGCTGTCAGTAGGTAGGAAGTGCTGTGTGCCTCTTTCTGTTCTAGGCTCTAGCAAGAGAGAAAACATCACAGTTTTGATGATGAGAATGAAAGAACAGAAAAGGGGGAAAAGGAAGGAGTGGTGATTAAGGACCACGAGACAGAGGTAGAAAGAGAACCAGGAAAATATCCTGAGTAACAAAATCCTGGTCTCAGAACACTTGTGAGAATGTGTGTCAGAACATCTTCCAAGATATAGGTGTGGGCAGGAGCTTCCTGAACAGGACTCCAGTAGCAAAAGGATTGGCTCAAAGTCTTAGCAAGTGGGACTACATGAAATTAAAGAACTTCTGTACAGCAAAAGAAACCATTCGCCAAGCAAACAGACATCAACAGAATGGAAGAGACTCTTTGGCACTAACACCTCACATGGGGGATTAGACAAGAATTTAGAAAGCTGCAAAAAATTAAACTTTCCAAACAATGAAACTACCAACCACCAAATGGGCTAAAGAATTACGCACACACACACACACACACACACACACACACACACACACACACACACAAATAGCTTAAAAATACTTAAAATTTTTCAGTATCTCTAGCTATCAGAGAAACGCAAATGAAATCCACTCTGAGATACCATTTTTACTGAAGTCAGAATGGCTGACAACTGACAATGAATGCTAGGGAGGATGTGGGGAAAGAGGAACTCACTCATTTCTAGTGGGACTGCAAACTAGTGTAGCCATTATGGAAATTAGTATGAGGTATCTCAAACAATTAGACCTCCCTTACAGTCTAGCTACATGACTCCACGGCATATGCACTAAGGATTCCACACTCTGAACAAAGATCCTTGCATATCCCTTTTTATTGCTGCTCTATTTATAACAGTTAAGAATTTGAATCAGCCTAGATACACATTGACGAATGAATGGAGATTAAAAATGTAATGGAATTCTATTCAGCAGTATGGGAAAATAAAATAATGATGAAATTTGAAGGAAAATAAATCTGGACCAAATTATGTTAAATGAAGTGACCCCAGCTCATAAAGCACATGTTCTCTCTGATATGTGAGTCCTGCCCTGTAAAATCTGTAAGTATGAATATGAGGGAAGGGGCATTGGAGGAGGAATGAGGGGAAAGGGAGTTTGAGGAGAGGTGAGGATGCAGAATCTACTAAATTAAATGGTATCTGAAAATGCTGGAATGAATTGTGCCTAAATCCCTGTGTGCCAACAACAAAAAAGAAAATATGTATCAAGTATCAATTCATAAGAACTGAAACATTGCAGAGTATTTTAAAATAACAGCTTTAATGCAATCGATATCTCTAAATAGATTCAGTATTTCATCCCATGCCTTCTGATACTTGTGATGACTAATTTTAAATAATGTTCTGGCACAGAGATGCTATTAAAGATTTGTGTGTCTCCTAATGTTTGTAGTTTCTTCTTATCTATTTCAGGATACATAATTGAACTGACTAAGAAAATTTGACATGATACATGGAAAAAGTCTCTTATAAGGCAAAGGTTAGTGGTTATATAGGATGGTCACTGAGTTTTGGTTCACTTTACTAAGCATTCTGGACTCCAAACTGAAGTCCCAGATGGAAGGTCCTTTAATTGTGCTCTGGGTATAAAGAGCAAGTTGTGGGTTTCCCTGGTGGCTTTGCTTGTTACCACAAAGAAATTTTAAAATCAATCCACACTGCTGTGATTTAGAGTGTGCAAAAGGGACTATGATTCTGTCTACAAGGCGATCATAGTATAAATTGGCTCCCCTTGTGCCCTGCTCCTTCACCACCACTAAGTCAGATGGAATGTTCTCAATCCCAAACACTAAAAAGACGGTGATACTTGTTATTTCAAAATAATGCTTTTCTCAATATTCTAGATTTTTTTAAAAAACATGCTACCACTGACTTCTCACTTCCATGTGGATGGCTACGGCTTCTGAAGTTTAACTTTCATCCAGCTACCCTCAAACTTTGATCCCAAACCCCCATCATACTTTTATTTAAAACAAAAGAAAATTACTCAAAAACTTTCCAATTCCAGGAATGCACATCTTTTAACTCTTATTAACATCAGAGATTCATCTCAGTGACTTGTGGGTGACTGTGACACATGTAAAGACAGATGCACAAAGAGGGGAATGCATCTGGAGTTAGTTTTCAAAGTCTGGAAGCCCAGGTGCACCTATTTTCTCTGTCTCTCTATCTCTCTCTGCTTACAAATAAATAAATAATAGTTGTTGTTTTTTTAAAGAGTAAGGGATTTGTAGATGTAAACATCTTTCTTGGGTGCTATTTTTTGTTTTGTTTTGCATTCTGCTTTTAAAAGGAGCACTTAAACAGGTATAATGGCAAATTTTCACTGTGGAGATGGTGGATATGTGTGTGTGTGTGTGTGTGTGTGTGTGTGTGTGTGTGTGTGTGTGTAATCCTGTGAACCATGTTCTCACATTAAGTAGGTTATTCTGTTTATTTTCTCCTTGACAGAAGATATCTTGTCTGAGACTAATTCTGTGGACACGCTCTGTGATAGTTTGATCCAGGTGTCCCCCACAAACAAATGTGTTCTGAATTCTCCATCCCCAGATGATGGCAATTTTAGTATTAGAACCTTGTTGGAGCTGTGTTGTTAGGGGAGGGCTTATGGAGGTTATAGCCAGCTTCCCCTTGCCAGTGTTTGGCACACTCTCCTGCAGCTGGTGCCCATTTGATGTTGACCAGGAGGTGTTGTCCACCCTCTGCTCATGCTGTCATTTTCCCTGCCATGATGATGCTTCCCTTTGAGTCTATAGACCAAAATAAACCTATTCTTCCACAAGTAGCTTTCATTCGGGTTCCTTGTTGCAGCGAGAGAAATTAACTACAGCACTCTCAAATTACCACATTTTTCTTAGACCACTTCTTACATAGTTTATTTCCTCTTATAGTTAATTTCATGGTTATGACTCTTACTAGTACATAAAGCTTTAATGTTAGAGTTTTGATGTTTCCATTATTTTCTTATTTTTACATGTACATGAATTAGCATCTAAACCATCCTTTATCTTGCTTTCCTTTTTAAAAGACTTAATATCTGACTTACTGCACTTTTAATTTAATCCAGGGAACATAGTGAAAAGCACCAGAAGCTTGCTCAGAACCCTAGCAAGCAGACCCAGGAGCCAAATGTGGGCATATCACTAAGGAACCAGGTGTGTACACTACACAAGCTTCCACATGCATCCAATTATGATTCATGTAGAGACCACCTGCCCATCTCCTGATGGGCATAGGTCCCACTGTGCCCAACCCAGAATCATGCACCTGTAGACCAGACTGATGACCCATGATGGCCAGGAGCTAGGAGGACTAAGCCCCTGGGCACAGGTCTCAAGTGAGCCCACAATAGGCTTCCTCCTACCCCCAACCCAGATGCACATGTCTGCAGCCCATCCTACATCAAGGAGGACCAAGTTACTAGTCATAGGCTTAGGAGAGCACGTGACAGCCTCCCAAACCCTGTGATCTTCCCAGACAGGCTGTCCATGTGGAACAAGGAGGACCAGCTCACTTTGCACAGGCCCCTACCCATTCTCAAGTAGACCACCTGGAGGAGTCCAGGCCCAAGCCCAGTGAGTTTGTCATACAGACACCTGTTTATTACTGAAGAAATAGAACCACAGCCACCCTGTCCTTGCAGTGGAGCTGCTGTTGCTACATTCTAGACAGGATAAGGGGATTATCTCCAGATGGGCAAATCCCAGTGTAAATCAAATAACACAAGAAACCACAGCACAGTATCTCCACCAAGAATGCCTAATTCTCTAGTTTAATCTACCAATGATAACTACTTATAGGAAACTTCAGAAAAAGAATTATAAGCACAATTATGATAAACATATACAACAAATATAAAGAATACATAAACAAATAGCTGAATGAAATGCAAAAGAACAAAAACAGACACCTGAATGAGTTAAAAGAGGTCACAAACAGCTGAATGAATTTCAAGAGAACACAGATAATCAACCAAATGCAATGAGAAAGTCAAACCAAGAAAGAAAAATAGAACACAATAAAGAGATAAAGATGAAGAAAACCTTAATGAAAATCATAAATGAAATACCGCAATACAAAAGCTTCCAGGAAATTCATACTCAGTAGAAAAGACAGTGAAAAGGACAGAATATCAGTACTTGAGTAAAGGTATGGGAAACAGATTGGGAACCAAAATCAACGACAAGCAGAAAAAAAAAAAAAAGTAAAAACCGAACATGAGAATCAGGTGGGATGCCTCCAAAGACCTAATGTTTGAATCATGGGCATACAAGAAGGGGGTAACAGTGAGTGAAGGGGATAGAAAATATATTCACTAAAATTATAGAGGTAAGAAAAATTTCCAAACTTTTCAAAAAAAGGAGGGCCAGTCAGAAAAAGAAAACACCAAACTACACAAAAATCATCAATATGACACAGACTAACTCAAACCTTCAAATAATAACTCTGCATATGAAATAATTCAACTCAACAATCATAAGACACAGGGCAACAGGCTGGATCACAACACAGGATCCATTCATCTGCTGTCTTCAAGAAACCTTACGATCAAAAACAGACACCACCTTAGGGTGAAAGGAGGGAAAATATATTCCAAGCAAATGGAAACAGGAAGCAAGCAGGTGTGGCTATGCTAATATCTGACAAAATGGACTTTAAACCAATAGTAATCAAAAGAGATAAGTAAGACTGCTTTATGCACATCAAGGGAACAATTTTTAAAAATGGACATTATAATCCTAAACATATATGCACCAAACACAGGTGTACTGAATTTTTTAAAGCAATATCTACTAGACATAAAGTAAGAGATAAATCTTAACACAATATTAGTGGATGACTTTAATACTTCACAATTGTAAATAGAGACCATCCAATTAGAAATAAATTGAGAAGCAATGGGGCTAAATAATATTATATATCAGAGGGACTTAGGCAGAGAGCATTCCATTCAAACTACAGAACATACATTCTTTTCAGCAGCTCATGAAACCTTTTATAAAAGAGATCACATATTAGGATACAAAGCAAGTCTCCAAAAAACCTAGGAAAATCGACATAGCTCCGTTATAATACATAGCTTGTACCACAATGAAATAAAGCTAGGTAGTAACAATAGAAAAAACACAAACTCCCAAAGACTGAACAACACACTATTGTACAATGAGTGCATGGGTCATTGATAAAATCAATAAGGAAAACAAAATATTCCTAAAATACATGTGAGAATTTGCCATTTGCAATTTGTATTACAAATCCTTAATTTATTTTAACACAAAGAGAAACACTCTGGAATTTATTCCTATGATCACCACATTATAGATAGAGGCATGTGCTGTGTGCAAGTCCCTTTCCAAGGGTGGGTGCTGCAGGATCCTCGTTCTACACCTGTGCTCTTTACCTGGATGCTCTATCGCTCTTCATAAGAAAGCCATTCACTAAAGAATTTGATACTTACGTTAAAATGGCAAACCATGAAATACATGTCTATCAAATTGGAGTATTAAAGCAATAATCAACCCTCACGACACCGTTACACATAGAATGCAACTAAAACGTTCCTAGAAACTGCACTACTAGGAAAAGGCAATCAGAAAACAAGGATGCATTTGAATATTGGAATGCCAATTGAAATTATCTCTAAACCAGAGAAAATTAAAAGCATTACAAAGGAGTTATTCAAACAACCTTGGAATTTTGCACATACAAGTGTCCTAAGATAGGCATGTAGATAATTTGAGTCCTCTCAAGTGATTTACTTCGTGAAATCAGCTGGCTGTCTCATATTACCATTGTCGTGTACACATAACATTCAATGCTAAGAGTAATGGACCATCAAACATAATTATTTAATGATATCACTGCTTGTGGAACACACTATATACTCATGTCATCACTATCTTGAGATACTCTGTCTAATGTGGTCGTTATGTGATCCATGTATATCATTTAAATTTTCTAATTACCACATTAAAAAGTAAAAAAGCTACCTCTGGTGCAGTTCATACCCCCTATCCTAAGGACAGATCCAGAATGAGCACCAAATAAGGACCCCAGTGGGTAGGGGACAGAGAGGAGGGAACCGGGGACACCTTCACAAGATTTGCTCATACAATGGATATAATTATTCATAATAATGATATTAAAAACGTAAAAAGAAACAAGTAAATTTTATATATTGCTTAAGGTGACTCATTTAAAATATCATAGTGTCAGGCTGGAGAGATGGCTTAGTGGTTAAAGTGTTTGCATGCAAAGCAGAAGGACCAGAGTTTGATTCCCCAGTACCCACATAAAGCCAGATGCACAAGGTGGCACATGTGTCTGGAGTTCCTTTGCAGTGGCTGGATGCCCTGGTGTGCCCATTCTCTCTTTCTTTCTGCTTGCCTCCTCTCTCTTTCTTTCTCTCTAATAAATAAATAAAGAAAATATTAAAAGAAAATATCATAATGTCTACATGGAATCTATAAACAATTATTGAGAAATGTCATGGTTCTTTTTTAAATTCTATATCATAAAAATCTAGTGTGCGCTTCATACCTATGTCTTAATTGGTGCTTTTTTCACCAATTGATCTCAATTTCAAGTGTTTAGTAGAAACCCATGACAGGTGACATCCGCATTACAAAGACACACATGTGAAGAGATCAACAAGAAACAGATATGGAGTAACTACCAAAACATAGTATATTCCCTGTAAACCAATATATATATATATATCCATCTTTAGGAAACTCAGTAAGAGCTCAAAAGGGAACAGTGTCCATAGGATTTTACCCTAGAGACTGTTATGATTGATCTTACATTTTTATATTTTATAATCCATAATTAGATACATTGAATGAGCAAATAATGAGTTGATATCCCCATTTCCCCAACTTCCCTCTT
Organism: Zapus hudsonius; assembly: GCA_004024765.1. NCBI lineage: Eukaryota > Metazoa > Chordata > Mammalia > Rodentia > Dipodidae > Zapus > Zapus hudsonius. The sequence continues at coordinate 23,122 of PVHP010009243.1, forward strand.
CCCTGTCCCCATTCTGCTGGGTATCCTTCTCCATGGGGAGTCTGGGTCAGTCCATGTGGTAGGGGGTTATGGATAGCCTAGGGGTCAACCCAGTTCTACCCTCCTTTGTATGTTGTTACTGAGGGGATCAATGTCTCTGAGAGTTCCCCTAAGACCTCAACAATAAAGCAGCCTTAATACTCACCCTCCATGACTCAGGGAAATGAGCAGAAGAGGGGGAGGAAAGATTGATCTTAAATTTGAACAAAGAGATTTAAGTATATGTATGACAAACACAGATAGTAAAAGCCAGAAACCCTCTGATAACAACAGATGACCACACTTTAGAGAGTTCATATGAAAGTAAGAGGATTCTTTGGACAATGAACTCTAGTTTCAAGTGAATTAAAAGCCAGTTAACTTTGTTGTGATGGGAAATGATGTGTGAGGTAACACAGATATCAGGTAAAGGTTACCAGGTAGGAAAAGACCAATCATTAGACAAGCTGAGGGTCTCTTGCACTGTTCATGTATGAGTTAAAGTCTTATCCAAAGCTTAATGGGAAAGATGGGAGAAAAAACTGAAGATAGATTGTCAAGGATGAGGAACATAGAATGAGAGTGAAAAAAAGAGAGAATTATGAATGATCAGTGGATTGTGTTGTGCTGTGTGGGAAAATACTGGTGCCAATGTTGATGACTTTGGGGAACAGATTAAGATTTTTTTAGGCTTGTGGAAATGAAAATGGAGAAGCTATCTAAGCATTGCAGTCTATTAGGAAAAATATTAGTCAAGACATCTACAGAAGTATAAGCATAAAAGATAGCCTTGAGAATTACAACATTGGTGAGAAAAAAAAGAGAAACTTGGAAAATGAGTCAGGAATTTATACAGTGTGATTAAATGTGAAAAAACATATTTTGTGGAGAGTTGTCTGAGGAACAAACAAGAGATGAATAACAGATTCAAAAATGAACTTATATAAAGGCCATGTACCTTCAAATGTACAAACATGCTTGACAACGGCAAAAATGTCAAAGTTACTCTCAGATATAGCTGTGTATCTATGCAAGCCATAGCCTCTAACAGTACAGAAATGATAACTAATGAAGATAATATGGTTCCATTCTTCCCAGGAAACTGTAAAAAAGCTACAATATAGATCCTTGAATGTCCACAGTCTTTGCAGAATTCAAATTTCTAGTAACTAAGCCATCTCTATACATCACCCTGTAGCTTACAGACTATGCCACAATAGGGGACCTCTATCACGATTGTCCTGCACACAGGATTATATTTTATCAATAGTTGATTCTGAACATTGGCTCTGTGGTCTTCCTTTTATAAATAAAAATATTTATTTTTATTCTAATAAAAGCAACAAAGGCTCCTACAACAACCTTATTCTGTTTGTGACCTTCAGGTGTCAAGGAAGACAGAATATCAAGATACTTGTGGCAGATTTAGTATCTGATCTGTCTCATCTCTCCTGCTGTCAGAGAGTTAAGGGAATTGGAATGATTCCAATCTGGCAAGGAGAAAAAGACACTGAATTAAGTGTCTGGAGCTAAAACAGACTGTGAAAACTGTTCCTTTTGATTTTCTGAGTTTTAGTATGGGAATGCAGTACAAAAGAGGAACTAGACAAGTGCCTTAATTGCTGAGCCATTTCTCCAGCCCAAATGAGAATATAGACTCATGGTCCCACTGGGGCTGGAAGGAATTGGGGGGGATGGTAATGGGACAGCTGGGGGAGATATACACTAATCTAAACCCATAATGAACTGATACCATAGAATCCTTACTTTCATAAGTAAGTTCTTGAGGAAGCTGGGGTATCATCTGAGAAGCAGGGTCCTGAAGAATGTGGGAGGATGCCTAACCCCAAGACAACTATCTCTGGCCTCTAACTCCCTGTCCCAGAGAATGGTTACTTCCCACACTGAGTTGTTGATCAAGAGACCCAGGAGGTCCCCAAAATATGATAGATTTATGTCAAGGCTCTTGAGCACTCACCCCAGGCAAAAGATAAGACTCTATTGTTGAATATACCACAGGCTGTGGTCACACATCACCAACAGACCCTGCTAGATCTAGAAATGAAACCAACTCCCAGATGGTAGCCTGTGTAGTGCTGGAAGGTACTACACGAGCTGCCAGGGAAAATTAGCCAATGATATTCAGAGAAATTGGGGGGATGTTGATATACAACACTGACATATATATGGTCTGAGAATGCAGAGGACATTGCTATATAGCAGAAACCAGCAAGGCAAGAAGTGCTCATCTGTGCAATAGTGGCACTAATCCTAAGTGGGTAATCAGCGGCTCTCTGATTGGCTAAAAGATCCACTCAGTGGCAAGGAACCCTTAGGTGGAACTGGGACCCAAGGCAAATTCTTATGGAGACTAAAAACCAGGACTCCAAGGGGAAGCCCCCACTAACCATGGGCCTACAGAGAGATTACACTCATTAGACTTTTGCCACATTAACAATGTTTGTCTCGTTTAACCTATACTGATATCACTGTCTATTGGAAATTTTGTTTGTATTTTTCAGAAGGCAGCAAGAACCATGGACAACCCAATTCTACCAATAAGGCCTGAGATGATGGTTGACACCCAAGCAGGAGATGAATCACCCCTAACTCACCATCTAGGACCCCCCCAAACAAAAACCTTTAGGAAGTGGTGAGATGAGCAAGAAAACTATTTCCAGATCAAGTCAAGTAACTTTTGAAAGAGTGATGGAGACAGGCACTGAGGAGATCCAATAAACTCCAAAGCAGAAATCCAGAGACTCTGAAGAGCTCAACAGTAAAGCAGACTTAAAACTCACCATGACTCAAGAAACTTTGTGCAAGAGGGATCAGAAAGATTGTTAGAGTCATGTTGGGGGATAATATCCATAGATATTGCCCCCCTCAACAACAACACACACACAATAAAAACTGGCTACAGCTTGTACAATTCATAACCCCTTATCCCATGGATCATGCCAGCAATCCCACTGAGGAGAGACCTCAGTGGGTTGGGTCCATGGAGGAGGGAAATGGAGGTACCAATACAAGACTTGTTCATGCAGTGTTTCTAATTATTAACAATAAATAAATTTTAAAAAGAAAAGAGGAATCAGAACAACTGTTAAGAGAGAAACTGAGCTCATTCTCCCTACAGTCAAAAGAACATTCTTACATTCTAGGACTTTATGATACATAGACACTGTACATAAATTTATCAGACATTAACTGCTGCATGGGAAAGGACATAGTGACATACAAGGACTACATATAATTTTTATGGCCACATGCATGCTATATATTTAACAATAAGGATGTTTGGAGATAGGTTTGAAGTTGAAATCTTTATCAGTTGCTGTTTGGAATCATCATTCTCATTCAAAACACAATACTTGAATGAAAAATTTACATGTGAATACATTACAGCTTAGGTCACATAAATCATCAGGAATTGGTAAAAAATAATGTGGCAAATTTTAATATATATGCACTAATAGGTTCTGGCAAAAGATTTGTCTCTGTCAGCTTGTGTGAAATACAGCTGAACAAAATCAAACAATAGTATTCTCAGAAGCTCTGCACCCTAGAAAGCTGACATTAGCCAGAGACATCATAATAGTATTGCTAACTTCCCTGACAGTGAAATGCATAAAAGAAAACAATGTAGACCAGGAGAATCTCTAATGCCACAACTATGATTCTATTTATCATATTTTAAAAATATATTTTCAAGGTATATAACTATTAAAAACTACAATTCTTCTTTCAAGAATCCAAAGAGAAATATATATATAAAAGAAAAATTTAGAAGTCTATTTCAATTTGAGAGATAAATGTATAGGAACAAAAAAAGCCTATGAAAAATTTAACTGTACCAAACACAGTTACAGACATAGAATCAATAAAAAAGGAAGCAATGCCTGAGAAGCCCTGATAAAATTTTAAAGTCCTATCTTATTATATTTTGAAATTAACTTTGTAAGACAAAATAGTTTTGATAGCAGCAGAAAGCATGTCTGTATCTGGCTTGATTTGAATTCAGTGAAAACATTAGGTAAAGAGCAAAAGATAACTGGGGAAGAAACAATTCCCTACAAAATACTATGAATCCATCAAGGAAAATCTGGGATGCAGATTCACAAAGCTGATTTACCAATGTTTTTAATGTGTTGGAGGTGTTAATTTCAAGCAAATATCCCCATGTGGTGGGGAAAGGTGAGGGTGACCATCATCCCGGGTTGCCATTACTTTGGCTTCTGATTGCATAAGTGTAGGATGACTGTGTGCGGCTATGGGATCCACCAACAGCTTTTTCTGAACTGGAATGAACTGTAGATAAAAGAAGTTGCAAAGCCATCCAAGGAGCCTTGGCCAATTTCAGAATATTTTAATCTTGAATACTTGGCATTACAAAAGCTGAAAGTTCAAGAAACAGTAGTAGAACAATTTTGGCTCTGAAACATTTTGCTGGCATAATTCCCACTGACATCTTGTTCTTACAAATATATTTTGGATCTAAGAGTGAATGCATACAAATTTTTCTTTGATTGTGAGGCTGGTAGCCCTTCTGAAAAATCTAGCTGTAGGTTATCAATGGGTTCCCTTCTGCAGAGAAAAAATTGTTAATCTACAATTGCTTCAACTGGATCAAACAGTATGGCAATCAGAATTTGTAGTTTTAAATAGAATCTTTTTATTGTAAGGAATGATTATTACACTCAAAATATCTGACATAATTTCCCGGATAAACTTGTATAAATTATAGAGAAAATACTTCAAGGCCTTCCTTTGGAATCTCGGCTGCTTTTAGAGTTGAATACTTGACATCACAAAAGCTAATGAGCTTTTAACACTGTTCTCTGCTCATGATGAAGGTTTCATTGCAAAATATTCTGAAGAAACAGAGCAGCCTAGTGTTCCCACTGATCCCCTCAGAGTCCTACACACTGAAGGGTTCAGATAATGCCGCATTATTCCCCAGTGTGCACACTTTTCTTCCATCTCCTCCCTTGTTACTGACACTTTTATGTTTCTGGCAGAGGGATCTACATCTGTCATCATGAAATAAAATGTAGAAGTAGGGGTAAATTCCCCTTAGAACAACCAAGAAAATTCAATTTATTACTGATATTCCAGTTAGAAGGTATTGGGTATGTTTAGATTTAAGCTGGGGAAAGTTGTTTTGGAAGACATTATTTTTCAAAGGAAATCACATTATAGAGTCAGAAATCAAGCACCATCATTTTGAAAAGCCAATGAAATGCTCTGCCACACACTCCTAATCTTCTTCTTGGCATCTTATGCTTACCAAATGCCTTACCCTGGATGAATACAGTTCTGCCCATCTGTTAATAGTCATCAGAAGCTATGTGGTTTACCAAGAAAACATCTCTTGGAATATGAATAATATGAACCATTTCAGTCATACGCAGTTATTTTTAAAAGTGTGATTAGGTGGGCCACCCATTTTATGGGAGGCTTGGGAGGCTTTCAGGTGTCCTATTTAAAATGCATATATATATATATATATATATATATATATAATGTGTGTGTTCACTTGTATGTTTGTGTGGGGAGTGGGTGCACATGTGTAGATAGCAGCACATGTGTGTGTGGGGGGGCAACCACTTCAGGAATGCTGTCCATCCCTTTTGAGACAGGGTCTCTCATTGGCTTGAGCTGGATTTTTTGGTGTGAATGAATTTTAGGCAGCAGAAACCTAAGGTTCCTTAGAGGAGATACACAATTCAAAGATATGTGCTCAGTAATTAGGAGATATTTTGAAGACCTAGGTCAACTGAGAAGGAAGTTTTGTTGAAATGAGCAGGACAAACTTAAGGGTACATGAAAATAAGATGATAATTGCTATTATGGTCTGAATGTTCTCCAAAATTCAAGAGTTGAAAATCACCAATGTCATACTATTAAAAGAGGGGACTTTAAGAGGTAATTAAGTTAAGAGGATCCAGTGCTCTAGTAAAAGGGCTGGAAGGAACAAGTCCCTTCTATCACTGAAGACAGAGTGTCTAGGATACAGCAACAAGGTCCACATTTGGAAAAAAGGTAGGGTCCTCACCTGACACTGACCCAGCCAGGGCTTCATCATGGACTTCCTAGCCTGTACCATGTGAGAAATACCTTTCTGTTGTTGAAAAAATACCTAGTCTCATGTGTTTCCTTCTAGTAGTACAAATGAATAATAGTGGACAATGAGAAATAACTTTTTCAGACCCCAAAAGGTTGATGGTGAGAGTTTACAAAGTTAGTCAATGATCAAGGCTTCATAAAATCAGCTCTACTTGCCAAAATCAAAGAAAAAAGAAATAATAATACAGTTTACCCAGGCAACATAGACCACTACTCTGGGAATTTTTCTGTTAAACTATAACTTGAAATTTAGATATTGTAGGAAAGAGAGCTGCCAAAGTGGTGGTATTTTATATTGGTGGCAATTAAGATCAAGAGGAATAAATTAAATACTATAGATAGATATTTTGTTTTGATTTGCTTACTCATTTGCAAGGAAAGAGAGAGAGAGAGAGAGAGAGAGAGAGAGAGAGAGAGAGAGAGAGAGAGAATGAGTGACCAGAGACACTTGCCCCTGCAGACAAACTCCAGATGCATGCACTACTTTGTGCATCTGGCTTTATGTGGGTAAAGCCCACTTATTATTAACTTATTGAGACAGAGTTTCTCCCTTGGACCAGAACTTGTAGATTTGGGTAGTCAAGCTAACCAGCTGGCTCTAGGGATCCCCTGTTTCACCTCCTGAGTACTGAGATTACATGACCACCATGCCCACCCAGCACAGATGTGTTTTGGTGATGTGAACACAGATCCTAACACTTGCAGAGGAAGTACTTTTCCCACTAAGCCATCTACCCAGACTCTACATTAATAATTTTAATTTCCTATAATCCTAAAATAACATTTTTGAATCAGTTGGATGAATTTAAGTGGAAACTTGGACACTCAGAGGAAAATTATTATCTTTATTTCCAGTTGTAGCTTGCAGGATGCTTAGAACACATTTTAAAGATGAAAAATATAAATACCAAAATTATGCTGTAGTTATACATCTAATATTATTAAAAGAAATTATAGAAAATATAAGAAAAGGGACACCAGAAAGTGACTAGAATTCTAGTTCTAAAGAATAGTCATCAGTTGCAGTGTTTCTTCAGGGACAATATGGGAGGCCTTTCTGTGGCTGTTGCAATGCCTGGGGAGCACCATGAGAATTTAATGAGGAAGGCCCAGCACTGGGCTTGGTAAAAACTCTATAGTGAATGAAGCATTTCCGAAGTGTGTATAAGGAATTATCCAGGCTGAAAGGTAAACTGCTTCATTGAGAAAAATTCGGGGCCTAGATCATTTCCTTCAGGTATTTATATATACCAACACACACACACACACACACACACACACACACACACACACACACACACACACACACACACACACAAAGCCACACACACATGTACATTGCATATACATTTTTAAGAAGAAAAAGTTTACAAACTCCTACTACTTTTTAATTTGTTCTTTTCACTTAATGTAGTGAAAGCATCCTATCATGTCATTAATTGCTCATGTAAACATTTTAATGGCTGTTCAACTAGTCAGATAGATAAGTCATATCATGTATTTAACAAAGTCCTCATTATAACCAATACTGTCATAAACATTCTTATATTTCAGTTTAGGAGCACTGAAATTCTTGGGCATGAAATATGTTAAGCCAAAGAGCACACTTCTAATGCTTTAAAAAATATTCCAATGTGTCTCAAGAATGATTTATATCAATGCATTCTCTAACCACATTATTGGGGTTAGAACACCTGTCAGGGTCTGAGTCATTGACTGAAACCATGGTATCCCATTTGTACCCCACATCTAAGTAGAAGGTAACAAGGACCCATGTGGAATGAGTCTGCAGCTAAAAATCATCTAAGCTCAAGTCCAAAAAGGCAAGTGCCACACATTTTCATTAACTTTCCAAAGTTAAGTGTAAAGAGACATTTTCAGGGAAAGGAATTTGAAGGAAGTACTGGTGGTGATTTAGACTTTCCCTGCAGTTTTTCCTCTGTGGAGGGAAGTGGTAGCAGAGGTTTGGCTATGGGCAGGGAGCAGGGGTGACTTACATCTCAGTCTCTCACCAGCTGCTGTCTTAGGAATATGAGTGTGAGTAGGATTGCGGGCCCATCAACCCAGAAGTGAAATGTAAATTCACTTGTTCACTCACTCTCGCCCTCATACACACCTTAGTTCCTGAGAGTTGAAGTGGGAATAAAAACAATTCCTAGGTTCCCTGGGCTCATGTCAGGACTGGGAAAGGAATGTAGGCAGAGGCTTTCTTCCCAAAAGAATGAGAAAGAACATGAGTCGTGGTTTCCCTTCTAAGCCTTCAGGTTAGGAGAAAACCAACCAGGCATATTTAGAAAATATAAGGTAGCAACGACAGGAACAACATTCAGTCAAATGTAGGACCACTAAATCCCAATATGTAACACTTAAGACAGCTATAGCCCATAGTGTTAACACTGAGAAGAGTTGTACCTCACCACGTGACACTGAGCTATATCCTGTGATATAACACTAAGCTATATCCTGTGATATAACACTAAGAACTCAGAATTTCTTCAATTTAAAAGAAGCTATATAATCTGGTTTACTTCACTGTCTGCCAAAAACATTTGAGCTCAGAACTCCTAATTACAAGATGTGAGTGTGTGTGTGCGAGAGAGGGGGGGGGAGAGACAGAGAGAGGGAGAGAGAGTAACATTCAATAGAACATCATAGTTTAAAGCAATCTATGGAAACCCAACAATATTGTGGCTCATTTAATCTAGCATTTTAGCTATCTGAATAAAGAGGCATTTTCAACAAATTTTATTCCTTTTTATAGTAGACAACTTTATATGATCAAAGTGATATGGAAAGATCTTCTGTGAAAGATCTTCTGTAATTGCGTGTCTTACATATCTTAGAATAAAAGGAATCTCCTTTTGGTAAAATACTATAACTACAATGCACTGTAATGACTGTTCTTGCATATTGCCTGCTTGGTCTCATTTTGTTCCTCCAGCACTGCTGTTGGCTGGCCAGTTACATATGAGTGCCTTTGCTTTGGAAAGGTTAAATGAGTTGCCAGGGTTCTGGCAATGCATAATTGAAAAAAAAGTGCCTCAAATTCAAGGCACTTGATAGAGATAGAAAAGATTTTGAACTCATTTAAGTTAACATTTTAATTTAGCAGATGAGGAAGCTCATGCTCAGAGCACTGTGATGACCTCATGGAGCATAATGAAAGACCAATGCCAGGCTCCAGGGCTTACAGCCTCTGCATCTAGCACTGTCTCTGTGTGTCTGAGCAAACCAAATGGTGCACATAAAACAGAAACCTGGTAGGAACAGAAAGGCCAGATGGCCGTCACAGTGGGTCAGTAGCAGATATGAGGCAGCTTTAGTCAGAGCATGTGTGAGCTGCCTGGGTTTCAAACTCATAAAGGCTGGTGTACCCTTGCAGGGGTACCATGGAAGGGCTTCTGTTATAAGCAGTGGGGTTATTTATATGACTGCATACTTTATATATTATTATATTAAAGATAAAGTATTTTAAGTCATTTATACTATAAATAACAATTATATGAATGAGAAACTCAGTAACCAAAGTAGGAAGCACATGGCTTTTCCCTTAGTGATAGTAAATAATACATAATCAGCTGAACAAAAATTAGTGTCAATGCTAAACTGTATCCACATTCTCTGAAAAAATTGCACAGCAGGAAATTACATAGTGTACATTAACAAGAAAAATTTTCATTTTTGTGTCGATTCCCAGTAACCAAGTAGTGTGCATGTATATGTGAATTAGAGATGATTTGTTAGTATAAATTTTCAAATTTATATCATCCCATCATAAGCACAGAAAGCCGATATCTACTTGGCTTGCTTAGATTAAAAGTTCATAGTATTCCTCTGTTCCTCAATCAATTAGGCTGCAACTGTATTCATTCCAAATAGATTTTTATACTATGTTAAAATGAAAACTTAAATGAAAGATAAGACAAATAGATAGAATGTTTATGACTTTAATTTTTTTCATTTATTCCATAATTGTTTATTCAACAATTTTAGACTACCTCATGTATAAGAACTATAATAGGATTAACAAGAATTAAATACTACTTGGGAAATTATTTCAGGAATGTGTGTATGTATGGGTGTGCGCATGTGGAGGTTACAGGACAACCTTGGGGTCTTGGTTTTCTCCTTCCACCATTGATTGAGACATGGTTTTTCTAGTTTTGCTGTTGGGAAGACTCGGATGGCTTGCAAGCTTTGGGAATCTGTAGGCTCTGCCTCCCATTGCCACAGGCATGTTGGGAATCCACATATCAGCACCACTTTGTGTCCAGCTTTATGTGGGTCAGAGCAAGCTTATGGTACAAGTGTCTTTAACTGCCGAACCATCTCCCCAATCCCTACTTGGGGAAAAGTGATTCCACTAAACACACACACACACACACACACACACACACACACACACACACACACACACACACAGAGGAAGCATGTAAATTCTTAGTTACAAATTCCAATAATGTTAGAAGTTTTAATAAAGTTTTATAATTAGCTGATATTGGAGTTGACAAACTATTCATTTCCTCCTTGTAGAGTAACAATTAGGTTGGTGAGCTGTATCATCCAATTCCAGTTCTTATAATTATACACTTACATGCAAAGCAAAGCTCACACCTCATTTCTATGCCTCTGACTACCAAGTAATTGCATCATGTACTAGATTTTTTGCATACTTTGAATGTTTTGAGAGCCACTGGACCTTTTTGATATTTTCATTTGATAAAGCAACAATACAGTCAGTACTCCCTGGGATTAGATAAACCAATTCCTACAACTGAAGGAGCAAAGAATCAAATTATGTCTTATTTTTTGAAGACAAGTTGATTGTTACTGAAGTGTGGAACAATACTAGAGTTACAATGTATTAAACATCTTAATCCTTTATGCCTCTACATGTGTTATCTAGGTTCATCATTTTATTACAAAATAGAAATGTAGCTTACTTGGGAACAGAGATTTAAAAAATATAGATCAAATCATCTATATTATATGGTATGACTAAGTCAAGTCTAGAGAATACATGAAGAGGACAGCTAATAATATTATATTGTATATTGGCAATTTTCCGAGAGTAAATTTGTGGCATTCTTACTACAAAAAAAGCAAGAAAAGAAGGTAAAGAAGGTAACTATATGAAATGACAGCAATGATAATTTTCTTAACTATAGGTATTACTATCTTATGCATATTTACATGATCTTAAGTGTATCATATTTTATCACTGAAATGAATAAGTAAATTTTGTAAAATTGGGCTGGAGATATTGCTCAGTGGGTAAGGCCCAGGCTTCAATTCCCCAGTACCCACATAAGCCAGACCCACAAGGTGGTAGCCTGGTGTGCTCTCTCTCTCTCTCTCTCTCTCTCTCTCTCTCTCTCTCTCTCTCTCTCTCTCTCTCTGTCTCTCTCTGTCTCTCTCTCTGTTTGAAATGAATAAATAAAAAATATTTTAAAAAGTGCTGAAATTAAAGATGTGCACCCCCGTGACCAGCTATGCTTAAATTTTATAAAATCACTTAATTTTATAATCCATCAACACATAATAGTGTCTGATTAATGAAACACTGAAACATCATGCATTCTTTGCAAGTGTAGGACATTAGCCATAAAGTTTAACACATTTATAATTAATTCACCCAAGCAGAGTATGGTGGCACATACCTTTAGTACAGCACTCTGGAGGCTGAGGTAGGAAGATCACTGTGAGTTCAATGCCAGCCTGGGGCTACAAAGTGACTCCCAAGTTAGCCTTGACTAAAGTGAGACCCTGCCTCAAAAAAAAAAAAAAGACCAACAAAAGTAAAATATGGATTTATTCAGCTATGGTCATTGCTCTCACAGGGTATTTAGTAGAACTATAAAGACTTTAAACATTTATGAAGGAAGAAGCACAAATGTGACTTATTGGCGGGTCTTAATGCAGTCCTACCACACTCAGTGGAATGCATTGTTCTAACAAAAAAAAAAACTATCATCACAATCACTTCTTTGAAGAATAAAATTGGATTTTTAATTTCATACATGTTGCAGAGATTGTAATCTTACAGGCTATGAACCACTAGGACTTTGATAGAAGGACTTTTATGTTGCTGTGTCTAAATAGCTAAAATACTGTGGCTTCTATTTCAATATGTATGAGTAACTTCAAATGCGAGTGATAAATATAACTGCAAGTTTAAACAATAACATTTATTCAATATAATGGCATTTCTCTGTCATTTCCAACAAAATCTATTTAACATTTACTGTGATGGGTATAAACTTGTTACATCCACATATACTTTTTTTCAACAGCAATAAACAGGCCCCTCCAGTGGTCATGGTAGCCCCCATGACTTCCTCTCTCTCTTCCTCCACCCCCTACACAACCATCCACCCTTCAATCCTCTAGTATTATTGGTGGCCTCTGTGTGTGTCTCTCTCTCCCTATACCCCCTCCCAGACACCCGTCCTTCTGCTCATCGGACCCCTACCAGTGGTCCTGGGTACCTCTTTCCCTCTGGTCCCCAAACGGCCACCTGCTCTTTCACCCGCCAGACCCCTTCCAGTGTTCCCAGTGGCTTCAGTGCTTTTCTCTTCCTCTGTTCACCACCCAGCCATCTGCTCCTGGATCAGGCACACTCTCCTCTAAAAGAAGCTCCTGGGCCCTGCGGCTCTCCTCTCTCACAGGCCCCCAGGCCAGTTGCTCTCCCCTCTCCTTGTCCCCAGAGCCTCACAATAACCCCCCTCTGTAGCCTCACAGCTTTCTCCCAAGGCTTTCCACCACCTGCTGCAGCTCCTGCACTCTGGTCCAGAACATGAACTCTCATCTTGGACAATATCGGCCTACACAGAGACACAGAGCTCATCAGCAAAGGCCACTGACCAGCCCCTTGAGCTACAGGGACAAGAAGAGAATGCAGGCAAGCCACCTCCACCCAGGTCTATGCACATTAAGAAAGTTGGTGAGACAAGACATGCTGTGTATGGGAGGGAGGAAGCTGGTCAGTAGAGTTTGGGGGGAAGGTGTGCCCTGTGGGCACTGCCCCCTAGAGGGAAAGGGTAGAACCCAACCCCATGAGCTACACAGGCTGGGCCTGGAGCTCCAGGGAAGACAAACAGGAACAGCACCTCCAGTTCCCCTGATTGGAGGGGGGGAGGAAGGAGGCAGGCCTGTGCAGCAACACACAGCATGAGCATTCAGGTTCAGGGTGCTCCAGTCTGGTGAATGATAGATCCTGCCTGGGGACAGAATGCCTTATACAGAAGAGATTCTTACTGAATTTAAACCAAGTGGTGTAACATTGTTCTATGCAGAACACACGGAACAGCAACCCCCAGAGGGCCTTGCTCCAATTCCAACTAGAGAGCAAAAGATCTCTGGCAGGCATTTGTCCTTGGGGTAAAAGAGAGATATCTAAACCCACCCTGCTGGGATAGAGGGGGAAGAAGTAGGTCTGCTCTGAATACTCCTGAACCCCACTAGTAAGACACAATGGTGACTAGACCCAGAGAAGATCTCTGACCCCCATACTATATTGCACATCAGACACTATTCCAGAACTGCTGGCACACCCATAATTTCTGCAACTAATACATCTGTGGTTACAACACTAACCCAAACACAATTAGTTCATAAAACACAACACACCCTACATACCCAAAGAAAATTTGTAGTGGCCCCCACAATAAGAAACCTAGACCCTTATCCAGAAATGGGCAGAAACAAATATTTTTAAAAAAAAAAAAAAACAGCAGTACAAGCTGAGACTCCCCAATGGAAGAGGACAATGAGAATGCAGGGCTTTTATCAAACCACAATCCCGAGATAAGAATAAAATAACTCCTGGTCATAGGTGCGATGAGATCATGACCAGGATGATGGCTGAAATGGAAGCTGTCAAAAAAGATATAAATGAAATGAAACTCAACAATTTAAGCATAGATATAATACTGAAATGGAGAAAAATCTGACTGACTTCAAAAACATATTAAGTGAATTGAAGGTGAACCAACTATGGGAGGAGCTAGACAATCAGCTGATTAAGTTTGACAAGGAATTAACCAAGCTCAAGAATGAATGCCAGGAGACACTAGCAAAAACAAAAGTAGATTGGAAATTGGAACTGACCAGAACTTGAGCAAAAATATAACAGAAACCAGAAATCAAAATAATTGAGTTGAGAGCTGAGATTAATGAAATAACAACAAAGAAAACAATTTAAAAAATAGATTTTAAAAAATCCTATTTTAAAAAATAGGAGCTAATTTTTTGAAAAAATAAATAAGATTGACAAACCCTTGGCCATCTAATTAAGTGAAAAGAGAGAGAGAGAGAGAGAGAGAGAGAGAGAGAGAGAGAGAGAGAGAGAGAGAGAGAGAGAGAGAGAGAGAGAGAGAAGGTCCAAATCAACAAAATCAGAAATGAAAAGGGAGAGGTCACAACAGACCCCAATGAAATTAGAAGAATCACCATGTCATATTCCAAAACCTCTACTCCACAAAATTGGAGACCCTGCAAGAAAAATGGATGAATTACTGGATACCTAACACCAACCAAAGTTAAACCCAGAGCAGATGAAGCTCCTAAATAAACCTATCACATCCACAGAGATTGAAAATGCAATCAATGGTTTATTTGAGCGGTAGCTACACACACACTGTTGAAACTGATGAAGGGTTGGAAGAAACCATATGTACCAGTCACCATATTGACATTACATACATATTGGAATCATATAACAACTGCAACCATAGTTGAATGTTGGTGCCAGAAAATCTTTTCTCAACTATAGTGGGAAATAGTTCTATTTATATAACATGACTATTGGTTTAAATTTCTCCCATTGCAATTTTAGCCAGTTTCTACTGTAACAATCAACTCACTGAGCTTTTGGAAATGAATTATATGCCAGATAATATTCAAGACAACCTTTTTTAAATTTAAGATTTTTAAGTGTTTATTTGCTCATATAATCAAATCCATAAAAATATGTCTTGGCTTTCATCTTGACCCACTGCGTTCTGTGTGATTAATTTTCTACATATGTGTGAATTTTCCATGTTCTCCCATTCCTTATTTCTAATTTTATGCCATGTGATCTGAGAAACTGCTTTATGTGATTGTAATTCTCCAAAATTTGTTAGGATTTATTTTGTGGCCTGCCATATGATAAGCCTGAGGACCACTCCATGTGTACTTCAAAGAAGGTGTACTGTTACTGTGACATGAGTCTATACATGCCTTGTACATCCATCATGGTCCACACTTGTTCCTTGCAGCATCATTCCTATTAGCCAAGATATGCAATAAACAGAAGTGGTAATCAAATGTTGAAGGAGTAAAGGAAATGTCGTGCACACACATGCACAGGCAAATGTGTGTGTGTGTGTGTGTGTGTGTGTGTGTGTGTGTGTGTGTGTGATATGTAATACTATTAATCCTTTAAAAACCTATTAAAAGAAGGAAATTCTGCATTTATTGCAACATGGCTAAATCTTGAGGACATCATACAAAGTAAAGATGCCTACTGAACTATCTTCTACATGGAATCTTTTCTAACAATGTCAAATCAGAGAAACAGAGTAAAATGGTGGTTGTCAGGGACTGAGGGATGATAGGAAATACCGAGTCATTGGTCATAAGGTAAAAGTTTCATGTAAGAGATAAATATGTCCCTGAGATCTCATGTATAAGCACTGTATTGTGTACTTGAAGTTAGATTTTTTAAAGTGGTTTTTAAATGTCATCACAATGATAGTTATTTGAGGTGATGGATATGCTAATTATCTTAATATAATCTTTTCAGGATGTATAGACACATTTTAAAACATGATACTGTACTCCATAAATATATACAATTTTATTTGTTAGCTATGCCTTAATAAAGCTGGAATAAAAACTCCATTTTAGGTACTTAAAGTCTTATCTTTCCATTAACTTTAAAAGTAGGTAGAATGTATCAAAGCAGGAATGTCCCACAGAGATAAATTCAACAAAAAAGGCAAAAATACAAATTAAGAGGAGTAGAGTTTGCTTTCCCCTCATCAACCAGGGAGTGATGAGCCAAAACACCCTCAGAGGATGCATGGAAGACCAAGCTAGCTTTCCTGCATAGCCCTAATCCAAGTCTGCAAACCTGATATAGAGCAGCCCTACCTGTCACATCCCTCTTCCACCAAATTTCCCCTCATTGTGAGTTATTATTTCTTGAATGACAAATGAGTCCTCGGTGGTATCATTAAGAAGCAGTTGAAGAAAAATGAAAAATAAATGCTCATTTCTGTTCATCAGCATTATTTTGATTAAAGTATAAAACACGAGATTAGATTACTTCAAACGTCATAATGAATGCATTCAGTGATTTCATTTAAACTCTAGGTTGTTTAGCCTTCCAGAGAAGTGTCCACAATTATACGCATAAATTAGAGTATTTCTTTAATTACTATAGAATTTCAGAAGTTTACTGCTAAATTTGGCTTTAACCTTTTATCTAGTAGAGTTCCCTCATTACATAAGAAAGGGCCTTAAGAGACTAATACAGAATGCAAACATAATAACTGAAACAATACTGTCAGTTAGGGATCAAGCAAGTATAAATACCAACCATTTTAACCATTTCTGATATTATGTTGCAATATTGAGGTTTTATGGCTTCATATTTTACATTAGAAGTTTCTAAGAACCTGTAACACCCATAGAAGAAACATCATTATATTTCTGCTAAAAATATTACAATATGTAGCAGTGTTTTTCAGAAGGGTAAAACCAAGCTGAAGCCAATAAAAGATTGAAGGATGTAAACATGTCATTAGCTATTTATATTATATATTTTTAAATACATGGAAAAAGAGATGCCTCATCATTTTTGATTTAAGTTAATTCAATTTATAAAATCCCAAAGAATAGTAAATATCTGATGATGTGTTTGGGGAAGTGACATAACAGATTAGTGCTCCAGGTGTCCAGGTAACTAATCTCTCAAGGGTGGGACCTGGGGCACTGACCTCCCTCTATTGATTTCAGTAACTTTATCTGGACAATAAGAACAATTGCTTTAAGCCACTGGGCCCTTTGATGGATCTCCCTTAGGCCTTTTAGTACATAAGTGAGCATGTAATTTATTTTCTGGAAAAAGTTTGCTTTTATTAGATTGCCAATGAGCCCTGCACACAGAATACATTAGTTGCCTCCATACCAATATCTGAGGTCTCTCTTAAATTTTCAAATGTAATGAAGTGACAAATGTAGTTATAATTTCAAATGAGAAAGAATCATTAGTGTATCTAAAACAAATGAAATTATTTAAAAGCACCTTCTACACAGAGGAGAGCTTCTATGCTCTGATGAGCCATATATTCAAAGTTAAATGAAGCCCATCTCCACACATGATTAATATCAGTTGCTTCAGAAAATATAACTGTGTTGTGGAAAAATCTAAATATAGCACAGGATTCTAGCCATGCTTTTCCAGCACCATAGTTTTGGTGGGCCATCAGGATTCTTCAGCTACTTTGGTGACCTGAGGTAGAAAGAGGCAGAAGGCACTGCTTGCAAATGAAAGTGCCTCTCTTAGTTTTCAGATGCCTGTGACAAAGCCATTCTGATTAAAACTTTAGACAATTGAAAGCTTCTGCAGCATGGATACATTTATAAAAGATTCAGAAAAAAAATCATTGCTCTTTTTCATGCATTTCTTCCCTTAACAAATATTGTCTAGTATTGCTAGACATGAAGTATCAGTGAACAAAATAAATGTTGCACTTTCATGTGACTATATTCTAGAAAATGAGAAACCAACAACACGAAATAAACTACTATTTTTTTAAAGGCAATAAATAATTTTGGCAAACAATGGGAAAACAGTAAGAAGACCACAAGTGAGGAAAATGGTTCCAATATTAAGTAAATAGCGGCAGACCTCACCCAGAAGGTTGTCATTTAACTCAGATCCAAACAGATGAGGACACAGAGTCCAGTCTATGCACTTGGAGAAGTCCTCTCCAGTGGAAAAAGTGGACAGAGCAAGGGCTCTTTGATTTTCTCAAGCGATAGAAAAAGACCATTGAGGTCAAAACAAAGCAACAACCATCCTGCTGTTATGCCCATGAAATTTGGAAAATTGCATCATTCAGTTGGTAGCTCATATTCATGCATTTTGATTATTTAATATGGAAGTTATAAGACCTATTTCAGTTCCTTAATGAACACATTTATCAAGAAAAACAAAGTTAAAACTCTGGAAATTTGTTGAGTGTGTTGGCACACACCTTTAATCCTAGCACTCTGCAGGCAGAAATAAGAATCACTTAGTTTGAGGCCACAGGAGAAGTGAATTCCGGTCAGCCTGAACTAGAGAGAGACCCTACCTTGAAAAGCAAATAAATAAATAAATAAATAAATAAATAAATAAATAAATAAATACTGGAAATTTAAGAATCACCACATGCCATCATCTGTGGTTGATATGCTCTTTAAGTCTAATAATACATTAGGCAATGAGTTTACATGACATGCAAATCTGCCTTTTAATAAGAGATGATGTCATTATATAAGAATCAAGCGAAAGATCTTCATTTTGGAAATTCAAACATTAGACACAAAATCCATTATTCCAACACAGAGAAATTCCAAGGTTTACAGTTAACATGCAAGCATCCATTCTTTCTGAAATGTCATGTTTTTTTCTGGCATTATTCATATAGTTAATTACGGTAGCTTTCTTCCACAAATTAAAACAATCTGATTATTCAGTCAGTATATATGGCATTTGGGGGATTGGTTGACAGTGCATACAACAAGACTCATAAAAATAGTAATTGCTTTCATATGGGAAGATTAGGCATTCTTTCCCTGGAGGCATCTTACTGCTTTTTGACTCACATGTAACATCAAGTGTGGACAATCATACCTTGCCCAGCTGGTCCTTCTTGACGAAGCCAGTGGCAGCTGCAATGGTCCCTGCTCCCTCCACCGTCTTCTGAGCTACTGTGGTCACACCTGTCACCACTGCCCCTCCGACATTTGTCACTTGCTCTTTGGTCTTCTCGGCCACTGCAGTCCATCAAGAGGAAAAACAGGTTAAAAGATAATAGAGTGACAATGACTTTAAAAAGTTGTGCAGCCATTAGCTGTCAACTTCTCGAAGAACATTTCCATATCCCATAGGCAGCTGAGGGGCAGAGGAAATAAAAGTAACCAAGGTTTCTACTCAACATGCTTCAGGCAAACACTGACTCTGTGGTCAGGTATTGTGTTGTAATTAAGCAGATATTAAAAGGTGCTTCAAATTACGTTATGCAGATAGACTGTGAGTGATCTGGGAGCTTGCCTTATACTGAGGAGAGCCATCTGAAAGCGATGCTTACAGGTGCAGTTAGAGGTGAGTCAGCGTCAGCATGTCTATTTCATCCTGTCAGTTACAATGTCAACTTTTGGTCTCACTCAGCAAGTTTCTTTCTACTACTATGCCTTCTGGGTAAACACATACTGTTTAGAGATTTCAAATCTTTAAAATCTGGAAACCCAAAATTCAAGATACTCCAAGATCCATAGCTTTTGAGCATCAAATGGAAAATTCCACATTGTGAAACTGTGTTTGGTGTTGAAATTTATTTCAAAATACCAGATGAAATTGCCTCCATGCTATATGGATAAGGCATATGAAACATAAATAAATTGTGTGCTTAGATTTGGGTCTCATCCCCAAGATACCTTGTTATATGTGTACAAATATTTCAAAATTTGAAACTTGAAAGTTATGTCGTTCTAAGCACTTCAGCTAGCAGATTTTCTATGCACTCACACACGTTCTTCATACATTTTAGAAATAAGTCACAGAAGAAGGGATGGCTGATTCTTTTATGATGATAGAACAGAATGGATCTTAATAATATTGATTTTCAGTCGTTTTAATGGTAGCAAAGAAGCTAGACTTTTAGTTAACCACAAACATAAAGAGACTTATTAAGTACACTGAAAACTTATTTTCATAAAATTATATGGTGATTCAATATGATGATTTTTTTTTGTTAAACAAGTCACTCCAAAGTTCCTAGACTCATATTTAATTGTTGAGTGAATCTTTCTATGCTAATTACATGAAAGTACATGAAGGATACCCTAAGTAAAAGAAAAGTTTGTTTCACTCAACTCTACAGTTGTATGACAAAGACCAGAGATTCTGCTCTTGTGACCAATTGACCAACGTTCATCTAAATCACTGTAATTATGCCCACAAAGCTGAGGCCTTACATCCCGATACCTATGTGTAGCATGTTTGACTTTTCATTAACCCCACAAACTTCTCCTTTGCTTCAGGCCCAAGTTGCAGAGATCCAGGGATTTGAGCAATCCTTTTAGGTTGCTCTCCTAAGCAGAACACACATTTTCTATCTACACCTCATGTTCTCAGTCTGAGGAACCCCAGAAGAGGAAAAAGCACATTTGGCTGCTAAGTGCCCGCTGCTGACTAAGTGCCTATTATATATGATTTCATCACTATCCGGAAGGGCCAGGAATTAAGTGAAAGTAGACAAAACAGTGTGTTTTAGGCGAGGTGGCATGTAAGGATGTGAAGCTGACTCCTTAGGTTGGGCAGTGCAGGAAAGAGGAAATCATTCAGCCTAAAACCAGAGTCCACTTCAGATGCTGCTCTGAGGTTAGAAGGTACATGTGTACTATGCAGATTTAGATTTCCCTTTTAGGTTAGAAGCTGCAGGTGTACTATGGACTCCCAGCTACCTGGAGACTTGAACTTCACATTTCAAGCTTAATTCAAAGGCCGGGGAAAAGTTTTGCTAACAGTTTTATTTTTTAAACAACCTAGAATGCTAATTATTTTTCTAGCAAATTATGTGTTTCAAGTTGTCATTTTCCCCTTCCAAGAAGATAAATAGACAGTTTTGCTAGAAATGAACATTGTCTTTTCAGAAAATCTCAAAGCAAGACAAATACAGGTTTTGAATATTTACAGCTGCATGGCTGCTATCCATGAATACACTATGAGGATAAGTGTTTATATATGTATAAATTTTAAACATTGTGCTTAATGTATATAAGCCACACAATGAAAATCCCTTGTTTACAAAGTTACTCGGTATTATTATTAAACAGTAAGTAAATTATTTACATTATAAAATGACAGCATATATAAAGCAATAATGCATTTAAAAATATGTCTCATGGAAAAAGAACCAACATTAAAACTAATGTCACTTAGTTTTAATGTTTACTTAGTTTTACTCTAAGTAAAACTTTTCTTTTACTTACAGTTGCTGAATGGTTAAGGCAATGACTGCTTAAAATGTTTCTATGAAACTACATCCCCCCCTTTAAGGCTTCACTGACATTGTGCAATAAGAAGGAAAGAGACAAATCATTTATACTTGTCTTATTTTTAAGGCAAAAGACCTTATAAACAGAATAAAGAGGATATTTTCCTCCTCACCAATAGCTACTATGACATTCAGAACTCGTGTTTATCCCAATGTGCCAGCCTTGCCCATTGGGAACATGCAGTTCCATCTGTCCAGAAGCCTGTATCCCACTCCTGTTTACTCAGCAAACAGAACTGCCTTGTAAAATCCAGCTCAAATGTCACATGTTAAAGACCTCTCCTCCCAGAAAGTCTCTGTCTTCCTCCCCCGGTGTTCCCATAGAGCTTTGGCTATATCACTGTTACTAAGCTTTATTCACAAAACCATTATTATTTGTTTACCGGCCTGTCTGCTGCTTCTACCTCATCACTGACCTAAAATCAGGGGCCCTGTTATATTTTCTCTCATAGAGTTTCATGGTTTATATTGAATCATTCAGTAGTCACAAAAATGTACTTCATATCTGTCTTTAATGTGCACAGGAACTTCAATAGATGTATGTTTGCTTTCAGCTACTACAGATAAAATTTCATGATCTGGGCAAATAACCCAGAGGTTAAAGGCACTTGCTTGCAAAGCCTAATAGACTGGGATTGATTCCCTAGTACTCTTATAAAGCCAGCCAAACAAAGTGGTGTGTGCATCTGGAGTTCTTATGTAGCAGCAAGAAACTCTAGTGAGCTTATAACCTCTTTCTCTCTTTCTCTCTCTCTAATAAACATTTCTAAATAAAATAAAATTTCAAAAAGAAATAGAATGCCAACTTTCAGTGTAGTTTACATTTAGTAACAAAATGACAAAGTGAAAAATATCTAGTTTTGCATTGGTATATAAATGATAGATTTGATGAAATAAATGTAAAATAATTATGGGCATTATTAGATAACATTAGTTTTGTTCATTGTGATACAATCAAGTTTTTTTTTATAAAAATCAAAGTCATCAGAAAATCTCCAAACTTAGAATTTCATTATACCATAACTGTATAAAAATATGCAAATATCTTAAATCACAATTTATTTTTAAAGCACTTTGAAAGATTTATTTTTCAGTAAATTTTATGAAATGTGTTCTCTTATATTACTATCACAAGATACATTAAATTTTCATGTTAAATAATAATTTTTAGGTCAAAATTCCAAAATTTACTTGGGGCAACAGAGTAATTGGTGAAGAATAGGAATAAAGTACATTATATACATACATAAGACTGGTCTTTTCTAGCTTATAACATGAAATTATCTAAAGATTTTCTTTTCCTTGAACTCTATATGTAAAAGCTTATAAACCAAGTTTCCTGGTTTATATTTCTGAAAAAGCAGTAGTGAATTGAATCTTTGGGGAAATTAACATAAGTAGATCATTTTATACACTACAAGATAGGGATTGCTTCTTTGTATAAACTTTAATTGCAATGATGAATAATAAACACCTATTGTGCATCATAAACAACTATCTATTCACATTTGAGATAATTATCACAAACATTTATTCTCAATAACTGAAATCTGAATTTTAAATTAAATAATCCTATTTCTTTTTTATGGGACAGGAATGCTACTTACTGCAGCCTCTTTCTGCTAGTGCATTTTATTCCACAGCCAGACTACGTTTGACCGTGTTTTTGATATAGTGGGACTGCCCTGTGTGATAGCTGCTACTGTGGCTGTACATATTAAGCCCAGTAGCATCTCATAGTACTTTGTGAAAACTAGTTTTATTTGAGTCTGTTGGACTGAAACAAAGCTTTAGTGGTGAGGCTAGTTTCAGTGCCCCTAGCTTATTCTATTTGATACAAGTGTCCTTCTTATTAGGAATCTCAGATTATTTAATATGCCCAAGGGTAAACATGGTATGCAACATTTCCCAACATTATAAAACCATGGGGACATAGCATATGGCTTATTATTCTACAGGAAAAGCTTTGTAAGTTGTTTATGCACAAACTTCAGTCTCTATCTCTCTTGCAAACACACCACACCAAACCGCACAGTCATATTCATATTCAGGGGAAAACTAAACATTTCCAAACTCGTGAACAGATACCATCACTGTCTATTCTTACAGCCTCTGTTCTAGATGTCCTTTAGCTTTAGGAACAGAATCTGAACCTTGACACTTGCTACCTGCTTTCATGACTTTGTCCCCAATGATCAAATATGGAACACCAATAATTCACACTGTCTTCTTTATAGAAGCCTCCATCTGTCCAATAGCCAGTTATTATTAAAATCATACTTAATATCATCTTGAATATCAGCCCTAAGAAATTTATCCAGCCCATTCCATTCACTTGCTTCACTGTCTATTTCATACTGGATACAGCAGAGCAAGTGTAAACATCATTGTCAATTTCTACCAGAATGAGTTTTCACAGGGTTCTATCATTTTTATAGTCTCATTCTTTATCAGATCTAGATATTGACAAAACAAAACGTGTTTTTCTTCACTATCTGTCAAAATGTTACTCAAGAAAGGCCTACCAAAAATGTAACACCTATAAAATATGTAGTATTGTTTATAGGTTCTAGCTTCTTGGTGTGCATCACTTCTGATTCTTTACAGATGAGAAAACTTAATCACAGGGAGATCAGGACTCATGTAGACAGCCACACAGCAACAAAGAATAATCAGAAATTTGAATCAAAGAGGTCTAGCTCCTCTCATTACCACAACACTGCGGTCTAAAGACCCCTCCCATTTCATTTGCCTCATTTCTATTTTGTAATTTAATGATAATGATGTGTCATTTTTATGAGGTCCTATTATGGTGATGCTTTGTGATCCTGTGAACCTCTGATTGTGTTTTGTTTGGGGACAGCTTCAGTGAAATATGATGGACTTAAATTAGAAAGCTCAACTGGAGCCAAGCTGTGGACTAATTTGTTCATTTTTATTCCCTTCTGATTTTTTCTTTTTTATTACTCTCACATTCATCTTTCTCGCCATCACCACAATCACTATTTTCATCACAGTTATTTCTTTATTGCAAATTCTATTACATTTGTATTCAAATTCTTAGTAAAATTTGGCCTAGCAGAAATAAATAGCATCAACAACTTATGGTGTTTTCTCTTAAGGGTGTTTTCTAAAGTGAACTCTTAAAAAGGAAATATTATAATCACTATAGTTTATGGTGAGAATATTTTATTTTACAGTACAGAAAGAACACTACAATTATTTGAAAAATAGCAATCCTTACATTTTGTTCATTGTGAAATTTTCTTATTTTTTATCCAAATACTCAAATGTCCAACTACTATGATTAAACATGGATGGGTAATTAAAAACATTTCTGATAACTCAATATATGTGTTATTCATCTGTAATACATATTTATCTATTTTACAATGTTTCACATAGAATAAAGCTTAAACAAACACAGTGTGCCAGGTGTAGTGATGTCTGCCTATAACCCTAGCACTTGAGAGACTGAGGAAGAAACCATTCTAGGCTAATAGCAGGATTCTGGTCTTTAAAACAAAACATATCTAATTGAAACAAAGTCAAAGTACAATGGTGTTCACAATTGCCCTCTGAATTCTCAGTGTTCCATCTATGTTGCTGACTGGGTATTTTGAATGCTACCCTTGCATATAAGCCTCATGGAGCTTACCTGTTGTCACACCATGAACCACTCCCTCCTTCGTTTTGGAGCCTGTAAGAACAAAGAAATTTACGTCACCAGTCTCAAACTGTCCTTACATTTCTGGTTAGCGAACTTAAAAATCTCTATCTTTGGAAGCCCATGTATAATGATATCCTATGGGAACAACAACAAAAAAATGCATACATCAAAAGCCCACAAATCAATGCAATCTAGTAATCAGAACAAGAGAAGCATACAAGCTAACAGGGAAGTAGGCTGACCAATTAGGATATTAGGAGGAAAGGAAGGATGAAAGATTAATGAGTAACACGTTGCATCCTAGAACGGTAAAAAGTCCCAGTGTGTGGTAGCACCATAGGGTCATTACAGACAGCAACTGTGCCTGGGATAGCTCAAAAAGCCACAGAAGAGTGGGAAAGCTTGACCATAAATAGTGAGTGTTTCAGATAACTATGTGTTACCTGATTACACAGAGTATGCATGTATCAAAATCACACACAGTGCCCCACTAACAGGTACACTTATGTGTCTACGTATCAGTTCAAATAAATTTAGTTTTAGCAAGTGGAAAGAGATTTTAGCACAAAATGGTGACATTTTTATCCCCTTGCTTCCCACTTCACATATCAACTTCCACGGAGAGAAAAGTGAGAAACCCCTGGGGCTTAGCAAGAAGACTCTGGGCTCAGAGCTGCAGGCGCTGTGGAGGGATCGGCTAAACCCTGGACCACCAGCAGAAGGGAGAGAGACAGAGGCATTAGCTCTGTTCAACACCTAGTGTGTAACATGCTCATTAGAGGCCAGTTCCATGAGGTTTTACAGCAGCCATTTAATGTGCATTATGTCCACTTCATATAAGAGGAAATCAGAAAGCATTATTAAGTGACTTGACTGTCATTACACGTGTAATAATAGGAGGCTACAAGCACAAACTGGGTCTCCATAGAAAACCCCCATACTCTGACCATTAGTAATCTTGTAAACAAGTATATATATATATATGCTTATTTATCATCATAGTCATACATATGTTAAATTTTTCAGTACAATTCACACCATTTTTAATTAAATGGGTTTTTTGAAATTTGAAAGCCATTTGATAAACTCCATTGCATTATATATCAGATTTTATTCTGACATTCTCCTTGATGAGCACCTAGACTGATTCTACAACTAGGCTGTGGGAGAAGTGCCATAATAAACATGGGTGAGTAGGTATGTCCTTTGCATGCTGACTGTGATTCTTTGGGTGTACACACAGAAGGGCCAAAGCTGGACTACAGCCATGTTCTGTATTTTTTGAGGACCCTCACACTGATTTTCTTAACTGAGTTTTACTTGGCCATAAGGAAGAATGGGATTATGCTGTTTGTAGGGAAAAGATGAGCCAGATGTCATCCTTCGAAGGGTAGCAGACCAGTCCCACAAAGACAGGCATCCCGATTTCCCTCATGTGTGGAATGTAGGCCAGAGTAGAGGACATGAAGTGAAAGGAGATGCCTGAGGCTATGGAAAAGGAAGAGGTACCAGGAGGGAGAATGAGTAATAGAGGCATGAGTAGAATCCAAGTACATTAGATATGCAAGTACGGGAAAGACAATGAAATCAATTACTTTGTTTGATAATAAACCAGTAAGAACTTTTAAATGAAAGCTATCATACAGTGTTGGAGATGTAGTTCTGTAGCAGAGCAAATTTTTTCTGCATGTGATCCCCTGTACTACTAAGAAAGAACATCAGAGCTAGAACAAGGCAGGGATAGAAGGAAGGGAGAAACAACCCTTTAATTAAAACAACTCTATCAAGACACAGAATATAAAAAAGACAAGGTAATAAGGACATTAAAAACTGAGAGATTTAAGCCTATAAATGGACGTTAGAAAGTGACCAATCTTTACTTTAAAAATAACTAAGTTTAAACAAAACTTGCTAAACATCTAAGAAATAAGCAGAAACAAATATTATTAAAAATCATGACCTGTAACATAATTTCCTAAGTGGTAATGCTAGTTAAAAATACTGATCATTGAGTGAAACTGCATAGACAGTAAGTCTAATGTATAGATATCTGCATTTTAAATAACACTCATGATCTCATGCACATAATTCATTAATCAAATTTTGACAAACTCTAGTATGAAGTAATTTCCAAACCCAAAATCAATTAAATTCAGAAGCATAATTTTATGATCTAAATAATATGATCAATAAAATAACCTAATACTGAAAATATCCATTGGATGGTTCTGAACACATATGAATATGGCATTGAGGAACTTTGCATACATCCTATTTAAATTTATATTTACAAAATAGCCTAGGAAGATTTGCACATTTAATAAAGCCAATATATTTAGGAACTTTCAATTTGAATATCAAAACCTTCAATACAAATAAAACATAAACTAAAGCTATGATAATGTATGTGGGCTCTGGGGCTGGGAAGGTGACTTAGATCCCCAGCCAGACAGCCACCCATGTAAAGATAGAATCAGAAAGTGGCGCAAGCATCTGACATTCATTTGCAGCAACAAGAGACTCCAGTGTGCTCCCCCATACACACACAAGCATGCACACAGGCACGTGGAAAGTGAGAGAGAGAGAGAGAAATAGAAAGAAGGTGGGAGG
>PVHP010009244.1:0-50906 GCA_004024765.1 Zapus hudsonius
AAAAAAAAAAACTTTAACAAAGCAAAGTTCTTGTGCTTAACTGAAACTTCATTTTTATACATTTTATAGATTTGTAATATGGAAAATACAATGAAGACAGGAGGAGCCTTTGATGTCACTTCAAGCAACTTCCATGGCACGAATCGTGTCTCCTTGTCCATTATTGGTGATTTAGGAAATTCCTGTGGTGCTCACACAAGCACACTGTCCTTGCTGTTCAATCTTTCAGTTCAGTTTCACTCAATTTTCTCTTTCAATTGAATTACATACAACTGGACTCTATACTAAATAGGTAAAGAACGAGGCTATTTATTCAGTGTCAGGATGATACTGACAGCTGTGAAAATAATTCTTTTGATGCAGAACAGTTTCTATTTGAAACCTGACTTACCAAAAGGTATATCCCACGGAGAAAACTGAGTGTCAATCAAAGTAGTCAAGTTAATTTTAACTGTATGATTTTTAAAAGTTCCAAAGAACAGGCAGTTGAATAATGAACACTGCACAGTCTGCAATCACAAGATGCTGATACCTCAAGGTAGACTTTGTTACATGTGATGTGGGTAAAATAACATGGAGAGGAATTGGGTCAAATAACTGCGAGCATTTACTGAGCACATACTACTTCTCAGGACTGTTCTAGGATGTGGTTTAATCAGTTTTTATAACTGCTGAAGTACATGCTGATTTTAATGTTTTTTTTTTCTCCTATCTGTGAGGCTAGCACAGGCAGAAACAACGGTACTTCAGCACACATTGCGATGTAAAAAGAACATTTTCAAACCAGGAAAAGATAGGAAATACATAATTAAAGGAGCACTGATCCCATGTCAGGTGGGTGAAGATCACATTCCTGTGTATTTTGCACAACAATAATTCTAAAAGGACACATGCAACAGAACCACATGTTAGAAAAGCCAAATGGTGCAAATTCAATCATCTATTTTTTTTTTCACCTGAGGAAATTAGAACAAGAAGAGCAAATTAAATCCAAAGTAAGGTAAGAGGGAAAAAAAAAGATCAATAAAATTAAAGTAGAAATCAATGAAACTGTAAAAGGGAAATCAATAGAGGAAAAAGAATGAAAGGAAAAGTTGGTTCCTTGAAAATAAAGTACTAACAGACCTGAAGCAGACTCAGAAATATTCGGAGTAGAATAGACCGGCTTCAAGGTAACACCCACAGGCATCAAAATTATAATTGGCTACCCAAAACTACTCTATAGCCACAAATTTGATAACCTCCTAAATTAAATGAAAAACTTGCTTGAAAGATAAAATCTGCAGAAATTTCTACAAGTAGAAATAGAAAATCTAAATAAGCTTATATCGGTGAAAGAAACTGAACCATAGGTGAGTCTCTCTCCAAGACAGATGGCAAGTTCTAGAAATCATTTGCAACACAGGTGACACTAATTCCCCAGTCTTTTCCAGATATCTGAACCCAAAGGAGGGCTTCCTAAAAAGTCCTACAAAGGGTGACATTACCTTAAGAACAAAACCAGAGAAAGAGACTCCAAGAAAAGTGAAGAGCAGTATCTCTCATGAACAGAGGTAGAATCTTCAACAATCTTTACAAAGAATTATACACCATGACTAAGTGACATTTACCCCAAGTTTGGAAGATTAGACCAATGGAAATTTCACAGTCTTGTGATGGAAAAAAATCCAGCACAAGCATGTGTTAGGACCAAGCAACCAGCCAGTCACCAGCTGTTGCCTGCATGCAGGTGATGTGCCCAGTGCTGTGTTGAAGGCTCTTACAGACAGGAATGTGGTCCTACGTTCATTCTGCAGCTAAGGAAACATCAGAATGCTGGCTAATGCTTTACTGAAGTGACACATTATTCTTATTTTTCTTTTATTATTTTATATATTATTATAGATTATCTTTAGTCTTATTTTAATACATTTATTTTTCTAAGTATTTTTGTAATTATAGATAGAGTTATTTTTGTTAAGTACAGATAAACAGAGATAAATTACAAAGCTATTTTTGCAGGTGGCAAAACAGATTTTGAGGCTGCCAGGTTAAAGAAAGATTTCCACGCCATTTGTCTAATTAAAGTGCTATGGTGAGAAAAGAGAAATGAGACCCAGCATCGTGGCCTTCCTAGGAAGTTTTTTTTCAGAGCTTGACTTTCCTTATTTGACAGAAAATAGGATTGAGAGTTGTCTGTTGGCTTCAGCCTCTTTTCACAAGGTAAAAAGACTAGACGAGCTATGCAAGGGGAGAACTAGATGCAAGCAACTCATCCAGGATTAATGCTAGACTGGGGGTAGAATCAGCTTATCAACATGCCAAGTTTCTGCTGGAATGTTCATTTTCATATTGACAATGGGAAACAGGCAGATCAGTCACCGGCATCCACTGTGAAGACTGTACCTCCCTTTTCCTGCAGGTCAAAAGCTCCAAAAGATTGATGAGCAGGAAGGTACAGAGATGGACTCAACTGTCCTCAAGGTATTAGACTCTTATCCACTAATGAATTGCCCTTTTCAACTCTAAAGACATTTCAATCTGAAGGTCTGTCTTGGTTTGATCCAGGTGTCCCCCACAAACAAATGAATGTGTTCTGAATGATTGATCCTCAGCTGATGGCAATTTGGGTTTTACAACCTCGATGGAGCTGTGTTGTTGGGGGTTATAAGACACCTTCCCCTTGCCAGTGTTTGGCACACCTTCCTGCCGCTGTTTGCAGTGCTGTGGCGGAGGTGATGTCCAGCCCTCTGCTCATGCCATCGTTTTCCCTGCCAGGATGGAGTCTCCCCTCGAGTCCGTAAGCCAAATAAACCCATGCCTTCACAAGCCGATTTTGCTTGGGATCTTTATGTCCAGCAACTAGAAAGTTGACTACAACAAGGTCCTTTCTTTTTCTTGTCTCTTTCAAGTGTTTTGACAAATTCTTGTTAGCCCTGTGTGTGTGTGTGTTGTACATGTGTTGTATTGTGTTCTTTTCCTATGCAAGCCCTCTGTGTGTGCATGTACAGCACTAACTCAGGCAGCCTATATACAAACTGAGGGACTTTAGAGCCTTCTTCCATATTAGCTAATATTGTCAGCATTCTGTTGAAGGAGGATGGAAAGACAGGGCGTTACGGTGACGTGGGAGGGCAGACTCTTTGGGAATCAGGCTAGAAACATCATAAACCACTAACAAAGCCCAGATACCCCACAGACAATGCATGTCTGTGATAAACAGTGCTTACTTAGGACCAACATCATTGAAAACCTTTCATTTCTAGCACTCTCCTCTCTCTCCTAAATAAACAAAGCCACCTGACTACTTTGTTTACAGAAGAAGGGCATGTTTTAACTTTTAACCTTGTCATAAACTCCACTAATGAGGAATGTTAAAGGGGAGTGGGGGAAAGATACTAAGCCAACTTTAGAGCCACCAAACTCTTGTTTATATACCTACTGGAAATAAGCCCAATTGCAATTATTATTGAGAAACCCATACCCACATGTGAAGAAGTCTCTTTTTCCCCAAGCATCTCTCATTCTCTCTTAACCCTCATGTGCAAGTCAATATTGAAATAGCTTGGGGATAGGGAAGAGAGACAGCTCAGTGGTGAAAGGCACTTTGTTTGAATAGCCTGCTGGCCCTAGTTTGATTCCCCAGTCTTCCATGCAAAAGCCAAGTGGCCAGTGTCTATGATCCCAGGTTCCTAAGGCAATGAGAAAGGGGAAACAGGAGACTCTGAAGCTCAGGGATCAGACAGCATCTGAAGCAAGAGACCTGGTCTCAACTGGAGATCACAGACAAGTCCTCTGATATTGACATATAAACTGTAGCTCACACGTGCCCCCCCCAACACATACACATAATCATGGCTCACACATCATCCCTCACAAATAAATATATTTATTAAAAATCTATCTTTGATAGCATTTCCAACTCTGCTTCATATTTGATTATTCTGGAATTCTTTTCTGTAGTGAAGCCAGGAATCCAGGTTTTTGCCTGGATGGAGAGCATTATGGGAAAGGAGGAAAGGAGGGTTCTTCTCATTGCAGCCCAGGGACTGGTGACTGGTGACTGCACAAGCCATGAACCAAATCTGACCCATCCCCTGTCTTTGTACACACCTGTCCTGAAGAACAGCTGAACCATGGCTTCCTGGATTTTCTATCCTAGCTAAAACTGCTTCCAGTTACACCTGAGAGCAGCTCCACACACTCCACACCTCCTCCAAGGCCGATTGGCTGGGAGAACTTCTGTGATGGTGGAGAGATAGAATGGCAGATCCAGAGACAGATGACTTTGAACTTGGATTATCATAGCCCCTCCTCCCTTAATAATCACTTATTTCCGACCTCTGTGTCTGAACTAACATCCTTGTGACTACCAGCTGTGATGGTTAGGTTTTGTTGTCTACTTGATTTTTTAATTATCTTTGGTGGGTCTCTAAGGATTTTTATAGGAAGGCAGCCTCTCAGCAAGGGGCAGGATGTAAAGATCAAAGAAGCTAGAAGTAAACATCCTTCCCTGTGTGGGCAGTGCAGGAAGGAAATTCCAGAGACTCAGGAAGCCATTAAACCTGGGGAAGGGTTGTAAGACCCCACCCTAAGATTATATAAAGGGGAAGAAATTCTCTCCTTGGCCCTCCTACCTGTTTCCTGTTCTGTGTGTGTTGTAGGTGATGGGTTTTTCTCTCTGCTCCGACCTGTGAAAGAGGGCCAGCCTATTTCACTGTTATGGAACTTCCCCTCAATCTGTACTTTCAAATAAATACTTTCCTCCCCCAAATTGTGCCTGGTTTGAAGATTCATCCCAGCCACATGTGGCTGACTAGGATACCAGCTGACAGGTGAAATCTTTCTGGAATGTACTAATAGACCTCCAGCTTCTACCAACCCAAAGGCTAAGCAGGTCAGCAGACAGCATCTGAAGCCCACAGTCAAGATTTCCCCATTTTGCTATAACCTGCTCACCTGGTATTTCCACCAAAGTATTTGAAAAGTGTCTTGGTTCATAACTTTCTTATGTTCTTAACTTTTAAAATTTCATGATGGTGGCTGAAGAAATGGCTCAATGGTTTAGGCACTTGAGCCTAAGGACTTAGGTTTGATTCCGCAGTACCCATGTAAAATCAGATGAACAAAGTGGTGCATGTATCTGGAATTTGTTTGCAGTGGTTGGAGGCCCTGGTGCACCCATTCTCATTCTCTCTCTCTCTCTCTCTCTCTCTCTCTCTCTCTCTCTCTCTCTCCTTACAAATAAATAAATAAAAATATTTAAATTTTTTTCCATAATTTTTAACACGTTGGAACATAGAATTTGGGGCAGCCCAAATCTGTGTTCCAAGGCCATGGTCATGTCATTCATATGTCTTCTTCCCATTAAGGTGGGGGCCATGTGGTAAACACAGACACTGAAAAAGCCTAAAGAGATGCAAACCCAAGTATATTTTCTCTATGGTCCTTAGCAGGAAGTGGACTATTCAGTGAACTGCTGTTCAATTTCAAGAAAGACGTCTTCCTCTTTTCAGCAAGAGGAAGGACCCCCCCCAAAGAAATCAAGCATGGGATTTGGGAATCCTTACCATTATAGAAGTTATCTGGATCTCAAGGCCCCAGGACTATAGGAGGAAATGTTACCTCCTCCCAGCCATGACTTCATATTGAACCCTGTCTGCCTCTTGCAACCCAATATCCCCCTTCTCTCCCTCATCCTTCCCCTTATTAGAGAGACTCAAGCTTCGCTCCTCTCCTTTAGGATACCTACCTTCTCTCCTGGCATTCAACAAAATCTCGGACCCAAGAGAAAGTTAATCTAGACCCTCTATTCTGGAACCCAAACTTTCTAGCAGGCACCTGGCTGCTTTTAAGCTCAGTCTGTATTCAGTAGTTATTTAAATGTCTTCATTAGAGTCTGTGTATTGGTTGGTTTCTCAGTAAAGGTGAGACATGAGGCAATTTATTTCCAATCATGAAACTTTAGGTGAAGACCATGAAAAAAGATGGTGGCATGCGATCTGAGAAAGTAACTTTAAAAAACTATTTGGGAGTTATTTGTATTATATGTATGCTTTACATAAAGAAACTGTTTTGACTGTTTAATGTAAGATAACTACATAGAGAACACATGAAAACTGCTCATTCATATGTGGGTAGTTTTAGTCCGTAATTTACTTCGGTATTGCACTATATCCATGCACACTCCATCCCTGGAAGTTGCATATCTTCCCAAGCCTGATATACTGAACAATTATCATCTTTTTTCTCCCTTGTTAAAATCCAATCAAAATACAAATTTTTAGGGCACATTCTCAGCCGGCAATAAGCCAACCTAACTGTACTGTGTAAACCATTCATAGTTCTTATCTGTGAACATGAATGCATTTGTTTCTCCATGGAAGTATTTACATTGTAATCGGATCCATTTTAATTCAAATGCACCCTTCATCACCAGAGTGCTTCATTGAAATGTTTCTAAGGAGGAACACCTCACAGATCACCCTTGCTCACTAGATGTCCTCGACTGTCTGACAGGCAGACAGTTCTTCCTAATTCCAGGTCTCTGACCTCATAGGGCATTTCCTTCAGAAAACGTGTAGTTGTAAATACTTCCTGACATATTTTGAGATACAACATTTTAACTTTTATTTTTTTAACATTTGTTGTGATTTATCCCAGGAGGGCTTGGTGCATGCTTATCAAGTTCTCTCCCTCGGATCTTGACAGTTTTAAGGCCTGGGGTTATGCTTCTCAAAAGCACTAAGCTTGTCTGAGGTTCAATGATCAGGTAAGAAAGTGCCTGTACTCAGTCTCAGTTA
Source organism: Zapus hudsonius (assembly GCA_004024765.1). Taxonomy (NCBI): domain Eukaryota; kingdom Metazoa; phylum Chordata; class Mammalia; order Rodentia; family Dipodidae; genus Zapus; species Zapus hudsonius. Next base: position 6,783 of record PVHP010009244.1, read on the forward strand.
GAGAGCACAAGTTCACATTTAATGATCAGCTCTTCGCACACAAATAGCCCGTCATTTGAAGCAGTCCTGCCCACCCCAGTGACTGTCATCAGTGGAGCATTAACTCCTTCAAGCCACATAGTCTTGACCCTAGTGTGAGGGTCCAGAAGGAACTTCCAAGTGTTTTGGAAAATTTCTTTGACATACACCAGGCTTCTGTTTCTGGAAAGTTCACCAAGTTTCAGCTTCTGCTTAAGACAGGGAATTGTGATGGTCAGGCGTCTGCAGAGGCAGCCCCTACCCTTGAGTGGGAGGTGTCTAGTTAGAACTACAACCTAGGTGCTAAAACTGATTGGTCAGATATGAGCCAATCAGCTGTCTCTCTGACTCACCTGGGGAGAACTTAAATTAACTTCCCTAGAGGAAGCAGGCCTCTCTCCCCACATGGCCGGGCTTCAGAAGGATCTCTGAATTTCCAGGAAGGTAAGGCCTTCCCCCACCCCAGCTAATGGCTGGGGTGGGGGCAGGCTCCAGACTTTTTCCCTCATGAACCTCTCCTTTTCATGATGGGAGTTCCCTGTTATCTTTTCTGTTTCTGCTTATTTAGCTAAGTAATATATAAATTCTGCTAAACTCTCTGACACGTGTTTTCCCCACATTTGTGGCTGGAAAACTCTGTAACTCCCCATGTTCCCTTAAATAATAAAGTCTCCCACTATACTTTACTATCTTGTTGTCTATGATTTTAATTCTTAGACAAGAGCTCAGATACTCTTTAAACTTGGTGTGCATTGAAATTTTTACTGGGGGTTATCTAAATTCTAACCCTTCCCCACACCCCGTATCATAATCCGTATCAGAATGTTCAGAGAATTTATGCCCGGCAATTACAAACAGGCGTACTATTGGAAATGCAGACAGCTATTACGTATTTTTTACCTTTGTCATCTGGAAATTGATGCCCAACAATGATAGTTTCATGTCATTAATTTGTGGTAGGGACACATTTCTGTCCATGAAAATAGTTTTTATTATAATAACTCCTTTTCTTAATATCTTCAAGACATAATATTAAGAAAAAAATTACTACTTTACAACTCTAGGTTTTTAAAAATCTTATTTCAATACAGTGTAATTTAGGAGCGCTCCAGAAATTAAATGCTACTTAAATGTCAAGTAGCTCAGTTTGAAGGTCATTTATGTTTATCATCAAAGCAAAGAATGTATGTGAGCTGGTTATAATGAGCAGTGTGAGGCGATATACATCTAAGGCTACATACAACATGCAGGACTGAAGTTCTGTGAAATCAAGCTACGCTTCCATCACTCAAAAAGTGCATGATTCTGTCTGTGTAGATCCTGGATTCGCCTTGACCATGACAAAGAGAGCAAGGCATGAACTCTGCATCCCACTTTACTTTCTGAACTCTGACTCTGTTTCCTGGGGCCATAGCGGGACTGCCTAGCCATCTTGAGGATATATTCTCTCAAAACTAACCATTCTTAATCCCTTCAGAAAGCACATTCCTTTTGTTACTCCTTCAAGCTCTGCAGCCCCTGTTCAGATTTAAGTAGACTAAAGTTTCTATCAAGACTAGATAGTTTATTTGCTTAATAAAAGGCATCTCCAAGCCAAGTGAGGCAAAGGGCAGTGGAGTTACTCTTCCAGTAGCTTACTTATCTTTCTGCCTGTGGTGGTTGGAATGTATGCAACCCATAGATTTAGGTGTTTTATTAAAGATTGCAACTTGGGTGCCCAGATACCTGGCTGGGGGCAGATCTGAATTCCAGCCTAAAGGTATGCAGAACAGTCTGAGCTGGGGGGAGGAGGGGTTCCAGCTTGCTGAAGGTTCCTGGCTGGATGCCTGGCTATGTTTGCCTGTGGTGCTGACTCCTGCTGGTTTCTCTCTGCCTGGATCTGTCAAAGGGCACCAGCTAATGCCATTTGATGGAGCTTGTCCTGGAGTTGCAAGGTTAAAATAAACCCTTTCCTCCCCATAAACTGTCTGGTTTGGATGTTCATCTCAGAAATGTAAAGCTACAACAGTCTCTCTCTCTCTCTCTCTCTCTCTCTCTCTCTCTCTCTCTCTCTCTCTCTCTCTCTCTCATTTGTGAACACAAGGATGTGCTTATTGTATTTATCAAGTGATATGCATTATTTCAGTTTTGTTAGAATTTATAATTGCCTAAAAATATATTATGGGGAAGAATTTTAGTAAAGTATGCAGTTCCAAGCATGTTTCTAATTTTGTTTAGGGGAGAAAATACCTAGAATAGTATTTTGCCAAACAAGACAAAATGATTGGCTAAGAGGTCTGATCAGTGACAAGGAACCCTTAACTGGAATGGGATCCGTGGCAAAATCTTATGGGGACCTAGAACCTGGGCTCCAAAGGACAATTCCCACTACCAAAGAGCTACAGAGAGGCTACACCCATTAGAATCTTGTCAAAATAGCAACGTTTGTCTCATTTAACCTATATTGATCTCACTTTCCAATGGATGGAGATTCTGTTTGTATTTTTCAGAAGGCATTGAGAGAGCCAGAGATAACCCAATTCCACCAAGACATTGGATAATGGCTGACATCCTGGCAGGAGACAAACCACACTTAGCCTTCACACAGGGCCCAAATGAAACCTATGAGAAAGTGACGAGACAAACAGGAGACCAATGACCACAGCAAGTCTGATAACTCATGAAAGGCCAATGGAGACAGACACCAACGATTCCCAACACAACCCAAAGAAGAAGTCCAGAGACACTTAAGATCCCAACAATAAACCAGACTTAATACTCACCCACCATGACTCAGGGAACTGAGTGGAAGAGGGGCCAGAAAGAATGTTAAGAGCCATGGAGGGGGAGAATATCCAGAAACATTGCCCCCCTCAGCAACAAGGCACAAAGGGGGAAAGAAGAAAAAAACTGGCTCCCTCTGTGCAGTTCATAACCCTCTACCTTATGGACAGATCCAGTGTGCACACTGAGGAGGGACCCCACTAGGTAGGGGATAGAGAGGAGGGAAATGGGAACACCATCACAAGATTTGCTCATACAATGTATAAAATTATTCATAATAAAGACATTAATTAAAAATAAAATAGTTTAATTGAAAATTTTAGACTACACACTGATAGTAGAATTATGAAGGACTGAAAATTATAAAATATTGGAAAGTTGAAAATAAAAACGACCCTATCCTATGATTTTCTGTTCTGTAACACTAAAGAAAAATCATTAATCAATCAGTGCTGGAGAGATGACTCGGTGGGTAATAATGCTTGTTATAGAAGCATGAGGCTGTGAGTTCAATCCCCAGCACCAGAGTTTGGTGTTCTTATTTGAAACACCAGCACTGAGAGGGGCAGAAATAAGAGAATCTCAGGGGCTTGCTGGTCAGCCAGCCTAACTGAAAAAAATGCCACACTCCAGTGAGAGGCCTTTGTCTTAAGGAAATAAGTTGTAACAGTGATAGATGAGGGCTACCCATGTCATCCTGCACATGCCTGCACACAGAGCACGTACATCTAACACACCCACACATGTCGAACTGAATGACAGAGTCAAAGGCCAAAGCTCCATGATGTTACATAGAACTTGGGAAATCAATTAAGAAAGTCTAGGCCTGGGACTTATGAATCAAAAACAATTTGTCTGTGTCCATGAAGGCGAATGAATGTGTGTGTGTGTGTGTGTGTGTGTGTGTGTGTGTGTGTGTCCTTAACTTGAAATAACCTTTATACAACAGACTATACAACTAAATATGTTTAAATTCTAGGACTTAAACACTTCAGGGCATTGTTACTTGTTCTTTCGAGTTACATTTTTTCCCATTATAAAAGAAAATCAATAATCAAAAAAAGATAGAAAATTTAAGAAGCATAAAATTTAATTAGGAAAGAAAGTAGCAAATATTACTGGCTGTTTCCAAACTTCATTCTGGCCTATTTGTAGGGCTTGGTATATAGGTATTTATGAGTTTGAAATATGCTTATACACTATGGAGTTTTGTAAACAGGGTCACATTAAGGATATTTCGCAGCCAGTGTAATACTGGCTGCTGCAAATTAGGAGAGACAGCCCCCAGCATATTGATGGGGTTATCCGTAGCAGGTGCACATGAGTCCTGACAATAATTCCAATTTGCACAGGTGTTGAGTCTCAATCATAATCAATTAAAGATGAGTACAATCCTTTATGACCTTCATAGAACTACATACATTTAAATGTCTCAGGATAATAAACATCACAGAATAAGGTATATGCTTATGACGATGGTCCCTCATAATATCCCACCTTAATTTCAAAGGAGGAAATAAAAGGTTAAAATTCAGAATATTTCTAGGTGCTCTGGACATGGCTTAGTGGATAAAGTACTTACAAACAAGCGTGAGGATGATAATTTCGTTTCCATTCACTCACAGATGCTGGGCTGGCACACACTGGTCCACTTGTACCACCAGCTCCAGGGAAGCAGAGACAGGATACCAGAACAACGTCGCAGGCTAGACCAGCCAATGGGCCAGCACTGGCATCAAATGAGAAATGGCCTCAGTAAACACAGTGGAGAGTGACTAATGACTGAGGGAGACACCTGACATCACCTGGCATTTACACACATGCACACACATGTTCCATACAAACATGCATGTGCACACCCACACATACCATACACACTTACTGATGCAATATGCATTGTAAGAAACAGACACACACTTCAAATTTCACCAGCAATGATCTTACTATTCTACATATTTGTATAATTGATTATATAATCTTGAACTGGGTATTACTTGGTTTTCTCTAGGATGAACAATATTAATCTGATATGTTTCTCCTCATCAATTAGCTTAGACAGATTTTACAAGCAAGCATACGCTTTAGAATTTTGACAGTGATTGAGCGAAAAACAAAAAATACTTTGAGAATGATTTTATATATGTGCCTTTGTCTTAAGGACGCCCATATATATGTTAATCAAGTGCAGACATAGATATGCATTAAGTATATTTGCTGGTAGTGCATGCTATAGATGAATATTTCATAGCATACATTTCTCTGAACAATTATGGTTCAGTGTGTACCCCATTGTTGCTTTGTTGGTTTACTTAGACAAAAAAATTTCCAGTGGTGATTAAACATATTTATTGTGTCCTTCTAATAGTTCATTCCTTAGTTTTATTGTTGAAAACTTCATAGTATGGACTTCCTGAAAATATGAGACTGAAATACTATTTTAAACAGCTCCCCTTATATGACATTGAATGAGGCTCCTCTTTCAGCATGAACAAAAAAGATCATAGTTTCTTCAAAATAACAATAAAATTCCAGGCTTACAAGCTGTATAAATGGTATATTTTCAATCTTAAATTGGGACTAAATTCAGCTTACTTTCACTGGGCTTATCTCTGTAGAATCAAATCGACAACCTTTTAGACCCAGAAAAATCCTTTATTCCATAACATGACCTACATTGGATGAATTTGATGTTCTGTTTAAAAGTATCTAGAAAAAAAATACCAGGAATAATACTTGACCTCGTGGATTTCAGTCTTCACGCATGTGGAAAACAAAGATGCCCTTCTATCTTTGCAATGAGTCTTTTGCATTTTGTAAATGTGATTCTCACTTCTAGAATAAAATATGTCATATATCAAAGAACTTTCCTAAAGTTGCTTTTAGAAATAAATCTAAAGTTTCTACTTTTTCCGATTAAAAATAGAACTATTTTAATATCTGGTCATAAAAATTGAGAGGAAAGCAGTAAATTATAGTTTTAAAACAAGACAACTTTTAAATAAAATAGGAAATGACTTTAATGAAAAACTTCCCTATGTATATATAATGTATTTTTATATGTAATAACTGTCCATTCCTAAAAATGTCTAAAAATGGGCCAAATTTCCTATTTTATTATTTATTATTTATTATTTATTATTATTTTATTATTTCCTATTTTATTATTTATTATTATTCAAAATATAAGTAAATTATTTAATTATAAACACATGATTAGATGACTACAGAGTTAAATTAGTTTTAAACAATTTATTCAATATAAAATGCAAACTGAGCACACTGTGCAGGAAATGACACAGTTAAAATATTTTATTGATATTTATATTTAAATGTTGCAAAAGAAATGAGTAATGTCACATCACTGGATTTATATTATACACAGAGTTTTTAATATGTCTAATTAAAGCAGATTGGATTTTAAAAGTGACTGTTAATCCGTGTCTTAGTATGTCACATGCTTCTTTTGCATATGCTAATATTAAACTGAGGCACAAATATATGCTAATTTTGATGTTGCTAGAGTAGCCTTGAAAATTTTCTGTTTTCTCTTCATTTATAAGGCAACGAAAGTTTCTTTATGTCATTGGAACTATTTCCTGGCATTTAAGATGCGATTGAGCAATAATATGCTATTCATTTCTGAAGGTATTAAGTTGGGTGCATTTGCCCACTCTTTTCTTCAGGACAGGAGTGAGGACCGGGACCCTTCAGGGATCTCTGCATACTAGGTCACTGTGCCACTCCAAACACTGCCCCGAGGATCTCAAATTTTCAGTTAATTTGGGTACACTTTATGAGAAGACATTCGTTTCTCCCACCAGGTCCTAGTGCATGAGGAGGTGACGAGGGTCTTGGCATCTTTTAGGAGAGTCCCACAGATGTGGGTTTGCCCCTGGGCAGCACGGAGTTTCTCCTGAAAGGAGGGCCATTTCACTAATCTCTTTCAGAGGCATCTCAGCATTCTCTCTTCCCTGCTCATATGCCCCCATTCCGTCCAATAAGGAGAGAACAAATTCAAGCTCATTAATAATGTGACCATTGCTTTAACAGATACAACTAATTCCCAAACACATTTTTCCCCAAACTTCTGTAATAGACATTATGTGATTTTTTTTTCTTCTTCTTGAGAAACACAAGTGATACTTAGTTTTGTTTTAATCAGCCTTTTGTGGTTTATGCAGTTAATTTCTGATTGCTGGAATAAAACATCCTCACCAGAAGCAGTTTATGGGAAGAAACCGGTTTATTTCAGGCTTATGGATGTTGTTTTATTTTTATCTTATTTTATTTTTTTTTTACGTAGAAACTTTGTATGAAGGAATCATGTGCTGGTTCCACCATTTCTCTCCACTGAGAGTCCTCAGTGGGATTTCTGGTCTTCACTATGGGGTCCTGTGACTGGATATTCCCACCCTGGCTCTTACAATCTCTCCACAAAATTACATGAGCCTTGATGGGCGTGTTTTAAGTCTACTATAGTCTTGAGATCTTAGAAGCATCTGGATTTCTGCTTTGGTGCATTTTGAGTTTCCTCAATGTCTGTCTCCATCACCTGGGGCTACAGGCTTGCAGTGTTGAAGGAAAGCCATTTGTGTCGATGGCTCAGTTGTGATTTGTGCATCAAATTCCCCTTCAGTCTTCATGTCTGTGTCATGGATGGCAGAGGAGACTCACTCATCGAAGTGCTGGGAATCAGCTAGGCATGAATGAGACATCTTGGTCCCTCTGGGTCTCAGGGGACTTTGCAGAAGGGAAGTGTGAGCCGGAAAATGGGAAGTGATGCCCTAGAGTGCTGTTTTCTATACATGAAGTGGTCTTGTACCTATGACCTCCCAGTAGCTGCTCTTACATGCACAATATCGAACTTCTCACCACTCCTCCCTTGATGACGGAGGAAGGAAACAAAAGAAGAGGGGCGAGAGAAAGAAGTAGAAAGGACAAGGAACAAGGGAAAGAAAAGGGGAGGGAATTGTGAACAAAATACGTTATGGACATGTATGAAAATTGTCAACAAAAAAGTGTGAAAACATGTAATCAACGGACCGGAAAGGATATTTTCCAAAGAAGATACATGCATAGATAAAAAGGCATTAAAGACTGTTGATCATCACGAAATACAAATTGAAAACAGAATGAAGTATAATACCTTTCTAAATGGGTGCATTTAAAAAACAAAACAAAAAATAGTGTTAGCAAGGATGTAGAGAAAAGGGTTTTCCTTGTACATTGTTGTCAAAGGTATAAACTGATGTATATTGAAGACAGCATGGAGTTCCCTCAGGAAATTGTAAATAAAACTACCACAGTCCTGCTTCTGGTTATTAACCTACAGTACGTGATATGAGGATCGGAGAGATTATTGTATTTCAATGTTCCTTGTGACACTGTACCCAACAGTTAAGTCATGAAGACAGCCTGAATGTCTATCAGTGGATGCATAGAGAAAATGTGGGGAGTGTATCTGTATATACCTGTGACAATTTCATGCAAGCTCCTTGGGTGGGAGGTGTCTCTAGCCAGAGCCCAAACTTAGATGCAAAAACTGATTGGTCAGGTATAGACCAATCAGCTATCTCTCTGACTTACCTAGTGGAAGTTTTAAAAACTTCCCTAGAACAAAGGGCAGCCTCTTCTCTTCCACATGGCATCCTAGAAGGAGGGCTTTCATTTTCCAGGAAAGGTCCCTCACCCCAGGGGGACTCAAGACCTTCCCACATGAACCTTTTTTTTTCTCTTGATGGGAGCTCTCCATTATCTTTCTTTTCCTGCCTGTTTAATTAAACTGCATAAATTTGACTAAAACCTCTCCCACGTGTTCTCCCCACACTGGTGGCTGGAGAACTCTGTAACTCCCCATGATCCCTTAAATAATCTCCCACTGTACCCTAATGTTGTTTTAATAAAAAAAGAAAAAGGAACAGGTCAGGGTCTGGCTGTTTTCCCAGGGCCTCTTCTGTTCCCAGCGCTGGGAAGAAATGCTGATCCCGCTCACTCCATATCTGTAGCATGGAGGTGACCCCAGTGAGGGAGGTAGCTGGCATGCTCAGAGTGGTGGGTCCAATGGTTGTGGCAGTCCCTTGGCTGTGGCGGGGACTCGAAACTGGGCACCCATGGAGGCATGTCCATGGGCCTGAGAGCCTGCAGAAGTATTATATCTCTATGTGTTCAGCTCTGAAAGCATGGCTTCCTAGGGGAAACACGGTTCCCCATGTGTTACAGAGCAGTAACAGCAAAGACCCTGGAGAAAAAGCATCCATGGCAAGAAGTCTCATGATAAGAAATCCCAATCACACTTTATTGTAGAAGTATCGTGGGTTAAATAGAAATTGAGGGGGAGGGAGGGAAAGAAATGGGCAATGAGGATTGGAAGAAATCAGCAACCTGTGAATACCTGCTTTGCATGTGGACGTGAGCTTGGGCACGGATCAGATGGTGGGGCATAGGAACTGCCACCTTCTAGGCACAGCTGGGGTGCGAACCTGGGTCTATGTGGCATGCTTTGGGGGTTGGGAGTCTCAGAGTTGAGGGTGGAGATAGGGAAACTCTACCGGGGTTTCTGACCTCATACTTCAATACCCTCTTAACCCTTTGTCCTCCGTGCCCCCCTTAAGCAATACCAACACCCTAATATCTGGTTGTCTATGATTTTAATTATTTAACTTTGTAGACAAGAATTTGGGTACTCCTTAAATTTTGGGGTGCATTGGAATTTTTGTGGGGTATTATCTAAATTCTAATCTTCAGCTCACCCTGCTACATACCCATGTGTACATGGGAATATTTAGTCCTTACAAAGAAGGAAATGCTGACATTTTGAATAATATGGGGGACCTTCGAAGGACTTTATGCTAAGTGAAATTATCCAACTACAGAAGGATCAGTATTGCCCGATTTCAATTATAAAAATAACGTGAAATAGTGCTCGGGAGATGGCTCCGTGGATAGGCTCTTGTTGTACAGGTATGAGGACCTGAGTTCACTCAGCAAACCCATGAAGCCGAACATGGTGTCTGCGATCCCATCGCCCATACAGCAAGACCAAGACGAGGAGACAAGACAATCCCTGGACAGTGCAGGGTTGAGAGCACTGCTAGATACCTTGCCTGGAACAAAGTGAAGACGACCTCCCAACACATGCCAGGGTGTGTGTGTGTGTGTGTGTGTGTGTGTGTGTGTGTGCGTGCTTTCAAGCACCTGAACACCCACTCATGCACAACCGCCTGACAGCCAAACCCACAGAAGCAGTGAGGGTGTATGTATCTCTGAATCCTCAAATGTGAAGCTTCTTGGATGTCAACCAATAAAGACATTAGAATATTTTTTACATTTTTATCCATTTATTTGCAGTGTGTGTGTGTGTGTGTGTCAGGGCCTCTTGTTGACACAAACACCATACTCTTACACCACATTTTGAGCCCAGTTTATGTAGGTGGCTTGGGAATTAAAATCTGGGGCAGGCAGAATTTGCAACCAAGTTCCCTTTTACTGTTGAACCATCTTCCCAGACCCTGTGATTTTTTTTTAACTGTTCAACTACTCAAGTTTCAGAAGTGGGAGTTCTTACTCTACAAACCAGGTTTCCTCCAATTCCCCAAATAATCTTTGAGTTATTCTTATAATCAAGGTCTCTGGGGCTCACATTTTGAAAACCTTGACCTCATAAGTTAATAAAAAAAAGATCTATTATATCAGAAAAATAAACTGAGATAGAAAAAATTGAAAAGCACCTTCGCATGTAGGTAAGCTTTTCTTTGGAATAAAGCTACTTAGTAGAAATTCTTCATTCTTTTCTCTTAGTAATGATTATAGAAAGAACAGTGAGTTTTAGAATAGTTTGCAGAGATTTAGCATAAAGAGCACAGCCAGGTATCATTGTGATGGTGAACCTGAGGTCAAAGCAATTCAGTTTATAAAAAGACACAAAAGATATCTGGTGAATTACATTGTAATTAGGGAGAGACAGCATCTTCTTAGGCAGAATATAGATGCAAATATAAATGAAAAGACTTTTAAAATGCATTTTCCCTTTCATTTTTCTTCCTAATGACACGCTTAGCTTCTATTTTCCTTGCCTTAAGGATTATGTGGGTGTCTGGGATTAGTTCCCAGAAATGTTAATATTACTTTATTTTCATTCTCTCAATGATACTGAAACACAGCTGGGAAATTAAATGCAAATGCAAACATTTTTTTTTAAACTTTTGTAAAGATCTCTTATATCTCCCTGTTTTAATGAGGAATCCTATTGACTCGATGAATTCACAAAGTGGATGTGGCTTAAAGGGAACAGGTAGGTCACCTCAATCTCCCCAGGCTACAGATTCCCAGGCTGTCTTGATTACAGAAACACTGAGTTACAAATAACTCCCTCTCCATAGATGAATTGTCTTTGATGTTCAGCTCTCATTTTCTTTATGCCCTTTCAGTTCTACTGGATTTGGGTGATTTTTCCCTGCCAGGGCGTCTCCAGCACCTTAACTATTCTGATCTATGTAAATTGCAGAGATATATTTCCTTATAATGGCACCGCTGATCCATCTGTTCAAGAGCTAACCCTGATATACTTACGGGGCTCCTCCCTCCTTCTAGACGATTTCCATTTTATTCATTCTTACAGCTTTGATTCCCTTAAATGCATTGAATTACATCCTTAGCCAAACTAGTTTTGTGATGGTGTATCTCATAATGCATGATGGATCACCTTTTAAAACCAGACACTAAATGTCACCGCATGGAGGTATGCTAAGTCTTTTGGACCACTGGAAAACTTGCAAAGTTTCTGGACCTTGAACAGCTACTGTTAACACTTATCTTTATTAAAAATACCCAGTAAGAGCTGCAGTGGCTTTTTATAATGTCACCCTCACATTTATGGGGACTGGCATCCTTTCTTTGTCGAGCATATATAATTTTATAAGAGAAATTTCCAAGGCACAGTTCTCCAAGGTGTAGTCAGAAAGTACATTCGTGAAGGAACAATGCATATTCATAACTAGTGTACATGTTTGACACATATTTTTCCCTACTTTTTTTTTGAAAAAGGGAGGGAATGTATCTACATATAAAAATTTTTAGCAAAATGTCTATCAGTGTACAACTTAGTTTTCTTTTCTTTTGTTTTGTTTTACAAAACAGGCAGTCAGTTCCTCTCCCACTCTGCCCTCTTAGACATCAAGGGCTACAGTTATAAAGCAGGCTAACTGAATATTGTGACTTCATCTTAGCTGCCCATTATCTATCTGTCAGCACTTTGTTCTGAACCATGTAGTGAGGAGGCAGAGACTGGGCTGGCAGAGAAGCTCTCTGGCATAGCATTCAGGTGGCACTGAGTTCAAGACCCATTAGAGTGGGTCCTGGGTCTGACCTGTACCCAGATCTTCACTCAAGTGTTTGTTCCTTCTCTCCATGCTAAGTTTACATAACTCGGAGCCTGTCCGCTTCCCTGCAAGTCCTGCCCATCAGGGAATAAAGCTAGGTTGTCAAAATGCTTTTATTCAATTTAGTCTTAAGAAAGTCAAGGTACCCCATCTAGCCATGCCCTCCATTGGTATAAAACTCCCCATGAATCTCAGCCACAGTTCCCACCATTGTCTGTGAAGGGGACAAAAGGCAGAAGCAGGGAGCTGTTCTGTGATGACATCGCCTTTTAGCTTTGTGGGTTGTAAACAGGCACTCTGCCCTCACACATGATCTTTCTAGCCCAACAGTCTTGAAAACAAAGGTGCAATGGCCCTTTCATCATGGTCAGTGATATATGTTTCTGTCTCAGCTTTTTAGTAGTATTATTTTCAGTGATTTACAGATTTGGAAGGAGAGGCTGGGAGATACATCAGTGGCTAACAGCTCTTGCCACATAAGCATGAGGACCTGAGTTTGCAGCACCCATGTCAAATGTCTGCAAGGCTGCTCACACCTTGCACTGAGGAGGTCAGAGCAAAGAGCATTGCTGGGGGTCAGTGGTCACCAGCTTTTGGTTAGATCACAGGGTGGCCAGAAAAAGACCTCACCTGTGTCAAGGAAAGAAGGCGGAAGAGCAATGGAGGACACCGAATATCCTCCTCTGGCCTCTGCACACCTGCACATCTACACACACACACACACACACACACACACACACACACACACATACACACACATGCATACACACACATACAAACACATACACACATATACACACACATACACACATACACACATATACACACATACACACATATACACACATATACACACATACACACGCATATACATGCATACACACTTACACACATACAAACACATACACACATATACACACATACACACATCTACACACACACATACACACATACATACATATACACACATATACACAGACATACACACATATACACACATACACACATACAAACACATACACACATATACACGCATATGCACACATACACACACTCATACACACACACACAGGATTTGGAAGGGAGCATAAATGTTGGTATTTTCGACAAAGACAAGTCTGAATGCGAACAATGAGAGACATAAAGGCATTTCTGGCAGCGTTGAAATAAATGCAAACCGAGTCTTCGTCTTCTGTGTGAAGATGCGCATTGATTCCGACAAGCATGTGTGAAGAACGCAGTGGCAGCAGCTGGTCGTGATTGAAAATGAGCTGCAAGGCGTCTGAGGCACAGACAGATGGCGGATGCACAGGGCATCCTACGCTATTCAGGCGACACAGCGGGTTCTAGGGATACACGGGAGAGCCTCCAACAGCGTGCTCTGTGCCAGCCAGGGTGGACCATCCCTTCATTGTGTCTTAGCCTCGCTCTCGCTGTGCATGCTTATTTTTAATAAGATCCTTGGTATGATTTTGGCCTATGATATCCAATAAGCCTTTACTTGAATTATGTATAATCTATTCATTTTATCAAGATAAATTTGAGTCATTTTATTATCATTTTGATATTATCATTATGATATTATTGGTAAATTGTATTATTTTATGTCACTCATGCCTGTTACTGTGCTCTGTGACTTCAGTTACTGTGTGTATGTTGTGTACCTGTGTGTGTAAGTTTGCACATACAGAGTTATCTCTTGAAAGGGCTTCCTATGAAACTATGGTCATTTTCAGAAATATAAATAATCTGTGATGCTGGAAATTCAGTTTGTGGAATCTAGTGACAAAGGAATGGCAAATATCAGTTGTTTTGAAAATTTTCAATTACATAAGGGGTTTCTAAATCCACTTACAGGAAATATAGAATAGTAAATACAAAAACACATGGACCCATGTCTAATTGGTCTAACAATTCTTTTCTTTTTTTAAATTGTATTTATTTATTTATTTGAGAGAGGCAGAGAGAATGGGGAGTGAGGATAGGTACCTGACCTCCTGCCACTACAAATATACTCCAATTGCATCCAGCACTTTGTGGATCTGGCTCTATGTGAGCACTAGGGAATCAAACATGGGCTGACAGGCTTTTCAAGCAAATGCCTTTAACTGATGAGCCATCTCTCCAACCCAGATAAATAATTTTCTATTTTATTTTTATTTTGGGTTTTATTTATCTATTATGCAATTATTTACTTAAAATTAATTTAATTTACTTATTCATTTATTTGATGAAATGTATGCTACCTATTAGAGACATATTTAAGGACATATTTAAATTTTTAAAAGGCAGTGTAGCAGTTACCTTCTTGCTGTGGGGATAAAACACCCAAAAAGCAGCTTGAGAGGGAAGAATTTATTTCAGGCTTACATTCCCCCCCGGGGAGGGTTTGTTCATGCCTCAATAGAGCAGAGGCTGGGCATTGCATCTTGTATATCAGCTGCAAGGTAGCAAATAAGAGTGAGCTAGCTCAATTCATTTATTTAAAGTAATACTTTAAGGCTTGGGTAAAAAGTTGCCTAGTATGCAAAAAACCCTCTAATCTAACCACTCTGGGGTGGAGGCAGGAGGATTTCAAATTCAAGGTCATTCTCTTCTTCACAGTGACTTCAAAGTCAATCTGAGATAGAGGACATCCTGTCTCAATAAAATAAAAATAATCTTTATAAGAATGTATTGAACATACTAAGGTTTTCCTACACTGAGGTCCTAAAGAAATGGCTTCTTGTTTTATGTGAAATCTAGTAATGTCTGCTGATGTCAGACTCTGCCTTCAATCACTGACCTTTTGAGCAGGTTCTCCCTCATTCCACGTGTTCTCCAAACGATGCCAACCTCAGTAGTCCAAGGGACAGTTACTTCGAGAATTCTCTATTTCTAAAAGGCAAGGGAGTGAGGAGTAGAAGCTAAAGAAGGACTAAAAAGAGACTCCTCTCAGTATTCTACAATGTAGCAGATGTGTGTGCCTATATGAGCCTGTCTGAGTGTGTTTTCAATAAAACTACTTCTAGAAAAAAGAATCATAAGATATACCTATATTCCATTTATCCTTTGAAGTTTGGATTGCTAAAGATAAAGAGTAACGAGCAAAATAAACTTTAAAGTAATTAATTTCCTAGAGTTACTCAGTAGAGAACAGGAAGAATGAGTGGTAGGGATCCAGGACCAGGGATATCCACAGATTGGCTCTGGATTATGGACAAAGTCAAATTTAAATGGTTTTGGTCTGTTTTCTACAGTTCAATTAATTGTTCCTTTTAGCAAACCTCACCCTCTAGGAGCACCTGACATCTCTCTAAAGAAGAATGGGTTACTTTTATGAAAAATAAAGGAATAAGAAAGAATGGGGCCTACATTCAACCTCATGATGAGGGGTTCAGACAATCCAAATGGGGGATTTATCATAGGATAAAAGAAGGTGGACACCACGGGGGGAAGGGGGGGGACTTCTCCTAGGGTAACAGTTCAGTTTTATAACTTGCTTCTGGAAAAAGAACTTGGCCTTTTAAAAATAAAACTAATATTAATTCCCTACCTTTTAGATTCCATTTATGGCCAACTCAGCAGAAAAAAATACTACAATGCGAACATCACTGCTGACAAACTTCATGTCAAAAATGACGAAAGGAAGAGAAGGAGTTAAAAGCAACCTAATGTTCCCAATAGGCAAAATCTATACATTTAATTAATTCTAAGCTGAGAAATGGTAATCAACTTTCATTTTCTATATGTTTAATAATGTCCCACCTTCCTTGAGTGGATGAATATTTAAATTGTTCTGAATACATTATATAACGTCTTATAACTTAAAGGAAAAAAAAAACATGGCTAGATATAATACTTTGGGCCATAACCATTCTGACTAATTTAGGAACCAAAAGACCAGCATTTTGCAGTTTCTAGATTTTAAGAATAAGATAACCAGCTGATCATATAAATTAAATCCTGAATTAAAAAATGAGAGAACATATTTTTCGTGTTTTTCCATATGGTTATGGGTAAATTTTAAAGGAGAAAACTGTTACTTTATAAAACTTATGTCACATGAATGTACACTTCTTTATATTTTATAAACCACATGTCCTCTGTGAGGAGTTCACTGGGAATAACTTCCTAATTCCCAAGCACTGTTAAAAGGTGACCATTCATTAAACAAAGCTTCTCATTTCAGATGTAGCCATTACCTATACATGGACCAGCAATGAATCATCTATGGCACTAGCTTTTGAAAAACACATAATTCCTTTAAAATTATTTATTTATTCATTTGCAAGAAGAGGGAGAGAATAAAGACACACACACATGAGAGAGAGAGAGAGAGAGAGAGAGAGAGAGAGAGAGAGAGAGAGAGAGAGAGACTGGCTTACATGGCTACTGGGGAATCAAACCCAGCTTGTTAGGCTTTGCAGGCAAGCACCTTAACTGCTGATCCATCTCTCCCGGTCATATAATTCTTTATAATAATCATAACTTTGCTCTATATTGTGAAATAATAGCTCACTATAGACAATAATGATTTTATCAATGATATTACTAGAAAATTGCCAAGAATCATTGCACAGTGCACAGAGAGAACGCCCAATCATTCTTCCAGGTATCACAGGGGGGGAAAAGCCACAGAACAAATATAATGCAAGAATAAAAATAAAATATAAATCAGAAAAGTTAGCATTTATTTCAAGTGATCCAAAGACAAGTCAATTGACAGAAAGAAAACAGAATAGGAATATGTGATCCAGTGGAGGAACTGGACTGTGCCAAGGCTTCTAATGTGTGGATGATGGCCACAGTCCAGCTAATTGACATTGAGCAAACTCCAATAATAGCTTATATATTTGGACATTGCTGAATCAATAATGCTTGATTAGGGCTGGAGAGATGGCTCAGCGGTTAAGGCATTTGCCTGTGAAGCAGAAGGACCGATTCCCCAGTACCCACATAAAGCCAGATGCACAGGGAGGCGCATGCGTCTGGAGTTCCTTTGCAGTGGCTGGAGGGCCTGGTGTACTCGTTCTCTCTGTCTCCGTCTCTGTCTCTGTCTCTGTCTCTCTGTCTCTCTCTATCTGCCTCTCTATAAAAATAAATAAAGTAATATGAAGTTGCCAGTTATTTTAAAAATGCTTGAGTAAATGAAATATTAAGCAATAAAGTAAACATTTTACTAGTTCCACATTCCATGATACTTATTTTTCTGATTATTCTCATTATTCACACATTTAATTAACTGCATGATTTTCTTCATTGATATAAGGTGCAATCATGCTCTTTTATAAATGATATATTATTTATGAAATTTACAGAAAAAAATTAGCTAAATGTCACATAATGTATTGTACAGGAAAATTCAAAATATGTTTTATCCTATTTCTATCCAGATGGTTATTTGACATGTGTTTGGCATGGCTATTTGCATTGTAGGTTTAACTTTGTCCCTCCATAATTCATATGCTGAAATCCTAACACCCACTAACCCAGAACGGGACCTACTTTGTGAACACATGTTTGCAGATGCAAGCAGTCAATAATGGAGTCACTGGGTTCAGACCTCCTTCCTGATAATGAACGCCTGTGGTAAGTGGAAGTAGGAAGGAAGCACGCCATGAGAACATGCAAAGAAGCCAAGGAGAAAGGACTGGCACAGTTCCACACCTATTCCTCAGAGGAGCCAAGCCTGCTGATACTGTACGCTTTGAATTTCTGGAAAACTGTAAATAATACACTTCTCTGTGCGAGCCACTCCGTCTGTGTACTTGACATTCTGAGAATAAGGACATTAAAATAATGTCAGGATGCACTGTTTGCATTTGAGGAGGAAACGGACTGATGAGATCCTACTGGATAGTGTAAGAAGCCAGTGGTTTATCTGTTTAGAAATGAGGGTGCCTGAGTGAGATGCCTGGGAGTGAGCTTAGTGAGGAGAGCAGGGTTCAGATTCTTAGGAAAGATTCAACATCATCGTTATTTCTCCAGGAGAAAGTGAAGGGGAAGGGGTAGCGTTCTGTGTCATTGGATTTTCATTGCTTTAGCGCCTAAGCATGAGGTGACATCGTGCTGTGAGTTTAACACAAAACTCTGCCTGGTCTTTCCCATGAGTTCAGCAGTGAATTCAGATTTCAAAGGAATGTGGAAGAACAGGAGAGGATCTAGATGAACGTGGGTGGGCATGGCTTAGAGACATCATGGCAAAGGCCCAAGGAGAACTCTGGAGGGACAGATAGATAAATCAATGTGTTGGCTGGAAGCAAGGAGAATTGGCATAAGTTGGAGGGAAGAGACAGCACCTCCTCAGAGTAAGAAGCCATCCAGGTACGTCAGAACCAGCTGGCTGGCGCTCTGTGAGGAGTTCATTGGGAATAATGAAGATGATCAGGTGGTGAGGTGAGGCAAGGAGCAGTGAGGAGAAGCTGGAAAGGTTGGATGAAGGAGAGAAGCCGAGTGTGGCAGGGGTGGGCATGACGTCTTTGAACTACTAGGGTGAGGCAGTCAGAAGGTGGGACCTGAAAGAAAAATTGAATGCAGAGAGAATACAAGGCCATCACAAAGGACACAGGAGAGTGTGTTCCCTTGCATCACTATTAAGGCTGAGGAGCGACGATAAGTAGATAGACTGTCTGCAATGTATAACCTCTCTCCCTCCGCTGGAAGGGGAGATCACACATATGTTACTTCATGGCAACTCATTAAAAAGAGCAAAATTGGCTCATAATGAATGACTGATTGTTTCCTGGCCACCTAGACTAATAATAGAAACCTCTCTTTGACATAGCAAATGGCATAATTAGTAATGAAATTAAATGAGTCTTTTTTTAAACTAGTTACCTATGTTTTGGTGAAGTATTTGTATTTGAGCTTTTAAAATTATAATCAAATTGCTACAATCTGAAAAGCAGAGCTTGAATTGTCTACAATGTCATTCAGTCACATTGCATTCCTAGTATGATGCTATCACCACCATCCTGCAGAAATTTTAGTTTTTATAATGAATCTTTGGACACACAGTATCTAAGTTCCCCATCTGCCCCTTTTGCAAGTCCTGGATGACCAACCACTGGACTTAGTTTCTCAGCATTTTCCTGCTTACTTAAGTAAGTGGAATCATATATTACCAATCCTATGTGCCCTGTTTATTTCATAATGATATCCATTTTATACCATATGCCCAGTTCCCTTCCTTTTAAAGGCGAGGTAATATTCCAATAATGTGTACACACACATACAGTTCATCAATTTATCCATGGTTAGATGAATACCTAGATTGCTTCAATGTTTTCCTACTATTAATGACAATAGTCAATGTTTATGGATGATAGCATTTATAGCCTTCCCACCTACTGTTGAAACTCACAGAAAAGATGCAAAATAATAACTGTTTTAATCATAGTCTTCAATTTCAGGTCAAAATATCTAGGAAGTACAGAAAATTAATGTGTACATTTAATGAGACCATAGAAATATCATTCTTTGTGTGTGTCTATGTGTGGTGAGCATGTGTGTCCATTTGTGTGTGCACACGGGGGTATGTGCGTTTGGAGCCAGAGGTGGATGTTGGGTATTTTTCTCAGTGGCTTCCATCTTACTCTTGAGACAGGGTCTGTGATGGTTTGATCCAGGTGTCCCCCCCCCCCAAAGGAATGTTCTGAATGCTTGATCCAAGTTCATGGCAATTTTAGAATCTTTTCGTAGCTGTGTTGCTGGGGGCAGTCTTATGTGGTTATAAGCCAGCCTCCCCTTGCCAGTGTTTGGCACACCTTCCTGCTCCTGTTTGCAGTGCTGTGGTGCAGGTGATGTCCACCCTCTGCTCATGCCATCGTTTTCCCTGTCATCATGGAACTTCCCCTTTAATCCATAAGCTAAAATAAACCCATTCCTCTACAAGCAGCTTTTGGTTGGGTTCGTTCTGTGCAGCACCAAGAAGGCTGACTGCAACAGGGTCTCTCACTGATTAGGGATTCTCTTGTCTCTGCCTACCCCCCAGAGCTGGGATTATAAGCTTATGCTATCATGCCCAGCATTTTATCGGGGGCCTGAGAATCTGAAACAATCAACTCATTGCTTAGACAAAACACCTGCCCAGAAGCAGTATATTGAAGGTTTTTTTTTTTTCTGGCTTACTATTACAAGTAGGAAGTTTTATCATGACAGGGAAAGCAGGACACACCTGAGGACGAAGCCTGGGTCACATCTCCACATCTGTGGGAAGGAAGGAGTCTGTGAACTGGGCTTGGAGCTGCGCTGTACCATCACATTGCTTGTTATCTGAAACACACCTCTTCCAGCAAGGCACCCCCTCTCAAAGGATCGACGACTTTCAAAAAAATCACTAGCTCAGTTCTTTAGTATCAACTAACTTGGTTTGATACTATTTCCAACTAACTTTCTCATTAGTAAGTGGAAAGCTTAAAACTTCAAAAATTTGGAGGTTTCTTTTTTACAAATGCTATCACATATTCATAAGAAATCATTTTTATTTTCACCATTCTATAATGTCACATATATAAATTATTTCTACTATAATAGTTGCAAAAATTTCTGAGAAAAATATGAGCAGTTTTGTAATCTGAAGTTTGACAAAGTAAAAATTATGACTACACAATTTATTTATGTCTCTTCATAAATTAGAGCAACATTTATTGACAGGATTATTATGAGCATAGAATTGGTTCTTTAGGTGATATTTCAATCATATTTGGCATGTGTTTTTCATATTTCCTGAAAACATAAATACTAACATGAAGTACAGACTATTTTATTTACATACAACTGAAATGTGTACTTAGCCTCAGTAATTCAAATAATTAGAATAAAAGTTTATATGGATTGTGTATATTGCTTTTTTGGCACTCTCAAAAATAGCTTCATGTAACTACTGGATATTTAGCAGACTCTGATAGTGTTGGGTATAATAATGTAAATATAGACTAGATTTGAAAGTCTGGCTAGGAAAATAATGGACATATTATTTGTGTTTTTTACATTGATTATGTGTGGTGTAAACTGTATTTTTATTGCACCCAGGTTCTTCCTTAATGTGATGCTAGAAAATTAAAAATTATTTGGATTTTTTCTTGTACTATATATAAAAAGGCTATTTTAAAGAAAATGCACAACCTGAGAATAGCCATGGGTTTATTGTTTTTTTAATTATGATATCTTCAAACAATGAAAACAACTAAAAATATTAAATTATTTTTGAAGATGTGTCCCCAATGTTTAACTAAAGGAATGTGGGGTTTACAGAAATGTTGACTCAATAAGAATGACCCTGATTTGATCAAGATGTATTGCATACAACTACTTAAATATCACACTGTACGAGTTAAAAACATATAATCAATATGTGTTAAAAACGTCAACTAAAGAGAAGGAAAAGTTAACCATCCTGATTTGATCATTATGCGCTGCATTTAATAAAACATGGTAATACAATTAAAACTTCAAAATGACAATCAAGCTAAGGCTTTAGTGGCATGCTACAGCTACTGTCAATGAGCAAGCTGTGGGCTGCAGGCAGAAGCCTCAGCCGGCTCCATCTCTAGTGGTGGCAGGGCAGGGACCCTGCTGGAGCAGGTGGGCACAGAGGCGTGTCTCACTGGCTTACAAACTTATACCACTCAGGTAAGGTTCCATACACAGGGCAGTGCAGGGCTGGGCTCAAAGAGGTGCTGAGATATTGTTACAGAGTATAAGATCATTAATAACTATAAATCAAAAATAATATATATATATTAAAATTAATATATATAATCAAAATGACTATAAATTTTAGATATGACAGGAAATCCCGGTCATGAACTTTAGGCAAATTATCCCAGAATATTATGCCGCAGTCGACCGATGTCGGTCACATGTGCTCTGCAACTGACATGTTCTAGCATAGAGAATAAGAGCGACTGTTTTATTCATATATACTTGTTTTGATTTCAGTTTCATGTTGAGTTACAAAGGACTTTATCAATATCTGTACAACAAAAACCAATGAAGTAAGAATTAAATATCAATGTTTCATTTCAAATCACAGACAGATGATCATGTCCGATGGCCTAAGCTTTTAGTGCTACAGTGAGAGACATATTTTGGACAATGCCCAGAGGTTGTAGGTAGAGAGGTATTAGTAGATGATGGCCCTCTTGAAAATGAAAAAATCAGGGCATGAAAAGGTGGTTCAGCTGTCCAAAGGCTCTTTCTTGCAAAGCTTAGCTAATGGGCCTGGGTTTGACTCCAGGAATCCCCCATGATGCACAGGGAGGTGCATGTGTCTGGAGTTCATTGGATCATTGCACACTGAAGTTACTAGTGCATGGCAATACAGTTCAAAATTCAAAATGACATTCAAGCTAGGGCTTTGGTGGCAAAGCAAAAAATAAAGTGAGTGTCCTATGAACATTTTTTAAATATAGAGGAGATCTAAAAAACTGATAAAACGTGATATATAAATCAGTAAATCACCACAAAGGAAAGACACATGGGAAATCACCCTAAAGTCTGCCTACTCACTTTATTTCTGTTTCTGTGTCTGTCTCTCTCTCAAATAAATAATTTTCTATAAAATTAAAAAGTTGGAGTAGAAGATGGAGAACAAGGGCATCTTAAAATGGAGAGAATCCAACATTTCTCTCTTGAAAAACAACTTATGATTGAAGTTGCCATTGTCTGTCTTGTCTCCCTAGGTTAATAGTTAGCATAATAAGAATAACTTACTGGAGTGTCTGTCTGCAGGGTCCTTCTGAGCAGTAAAATAGAACCACTCTTTCCTTGCAAAGCCTAAAAATCCAGAAAGCAGGAGCCATGCTGGGTAGAAATCTCCCTTCAAGCAGGGGTGTGAGTGATACTTACTGTACAGTGAAGAGGTCCCCAGAAACTCTAACTTACACTTGATCTCAGCCTAAAGGCCCAGAAGAAATACACAAATCCCAATTTAGTAGGTTGCGATCATATATAAAAAGGTGCATTACTAGTCTTCTAGTCAAGTAAGTAATAGAAGAATTATATCCAAATACTGAAGTTCCCACAAGGATTCTAATTTGGATGCATTATGTCTACAGCTATTTTATAGGAGCTATATTAACATCTATCACGATATTTCCCAAATCACTGTGAGCTTAGAATTTTACATGGCTTTGTATTACTCTGTATGAATCATCTTTCATGGATAATTCATGATCTCTATACACAGACTAATTCTGTTGCCCTATGAACACTTTTTTAAATATAGAGGAGATCAAAAAACTGACAAGACATGATATATAAATCAGTAAATCACCACAAAGGGAAGACAGTGGGAAATCACCTTAAAGTCTGAATAAAAGAAAAAAAACCATAGAATGTTCTAGTCACCATAGATGGCCCCCTACCTGCCTCATGTCTCATCTCAAAATCCATCTCATAAATGGGAAATTGGAGGACCAGATGGCAATCTGAACAAGGCAATCAGAACATGGAGAGAATTTAACTTCTTCCTCTCCCTCAAAGGCTACAACTGTATCAACCTCCAAAGCTACGCATGAGTCGTATTCGACTTTTTCTAAACATATCCATGCCTGAATCATGCTTGCATACTCTGTCCCTTGGCCCACATTCCTACATGTAAATTTCCCACCTAGAAGCCCACCTTGGACCCATTAATCATTTTGCTTGTACCCCTGTGCTTCTGCTGGGAGTGCTGTGACCAGGTACCATGACATTTTCACTGGCATATTCAGTGGAGAGCAGGAACAAAAAATTCTCACCCTGGTCTCGCCTTTGGAAAATGTTACACAATTACTCATTAAAACTTCATGATGTTTTTGTCTTCTTGTGTTTTGCTTTCTTCCTGCCCTTCTGTCTGCTTTCAGATTCACCTCCTGCTAAGGTTGAATTGAGCTGAGCCCCTCTTCCCTGAGTGTCCCTTGTTGAAACCTCAGCCCTCAGTGAGTCAGATCTGCGCATGAGGAGGTCTCTAAGGAAGGAGCTCGTGACTTGGAAAGGAGATCAAGAGGGTGGGTCCTCATCCCATAGGAACAGGACAGGAGAGGCATCTCCTCTCCACCATGTAGGAAGAGCTGAGCCTTCAGCGATGTGTAGATGCAACAGAAGAAAGCCCTAGAGAGACACCAGCTTGCCTTGCACAGGACCAATTTCTTGGAGTTACAGAACTACAAGGAAATCCCTAGTGCATACAGCACCTAGTCGGGGATATGTTGACATGCCAGCTCATTTTCCAGACACTTCTCTCTTATGTGCACAATCTTCATTCAGTGTCCAGTTTTTATTCTGGCTCAGGTGTCCCACTTTGAACCAAGGTATTTCTCAATGAGACATTTCTCTTGGCATATATCAGGATGCAAAACTTAAGCTCAATACCTTTCCCCAAATTTTCGACTCTTTCTGTGTCCCCACCACAGTGAACAGTATCGCTCACTGCAAGCTAGAAATCAGCCACGGAGTAAAAATGATGCTGGTAGGTTTGTGACTGATTTTCCAGGAATGACCCCTCCCGGCACATTTACAACTGTTGTTCTGTGCTAGCCCCATGACCTTTGACCTCTAATAGACACATCCTAAATTCTGTTTACTAACCACTACTATTTTCTCAAATAAAATTCTACCTATTCTAATGATCTAATGTCCACAAAGGTTAATGTGACATTCATTTTTATTGCTGTGTTAATGGTTCCAATAAGTATTATTTTATTACAGCAAGTTTGAATTCCTAGAAAAATATATTATTTCCTTATGATGTCATTATCAAATCTATATTCCATTAAGAAGTGTTTTATGTAAAAAGCAATGACATTTGGTATATAATCATGAACAGCTATGCGATTTCAGTAACTATGTCATGACTACATTTAAAGAATCCTTGAACCTTTAGTTATCTGGTTCATGAGAACAGAGCACCATAGAGCTATCACACAGTGAGTGTCTTTTCCAAGCTGTTTGACAGACACCTACATCTCAGAGAGACATATCTTCCATTGAATTATTCCATACATCAAATCATTGCGAAATACCACATATTAAATTAATTGTGACATTGTAAATTGCACACTCTAGGGGCTGAGGATTATGTTGCCACACAAGGAGGAGTTTGGGTTCCAGGAACCCACGTAAACGGCAGGTGGGCATATCGACCTATAACTGAGAGGTGGAGACAGGAGAGCCCCAGGGCGAGCTGGGGAGCTAGACCCTGCCTCAGAGAACAAGGTCTACAGTGTGCTAGGAAGACATCACTGTCAACCTCTGGCCTGCACACCTTCTTGCACACTCACAGACGTGCCTCCACACATGAATGAGCGTACCTGGCACACACACACACACACACACACACACACACACACACACACACACCACACATGTAAGCTAAACATTCTAAAAGAGTGGCCATCGGGAAGTGTGTTGGTCCATGCATAAAAGTGCAGCAAGATCTCACAATTCTCTCCTAGTTTACCGAAGCTCCACATTCCAGGCCACTTTGTACTTTAGTAACACAGTGAAGGCTGGTAATGATTAAACTCAAGAAATAATGAGCCTTGGAAGCAGTTTTAAATAAATACCCATTTTTATGGATATGCAATTAGATCATTCTTAGTTATCTAAGAAAACAATCTATTCCTACATTCAATAGCCATGTAAGATCAGTTCAACATTTTGTCTGATTTCACAATTAAATGGAATAAATGCTTATTTCAATATTACCTCTGAAACCAAATGCCTTCATTATGAGCATGGTGATCTTGTCTGATTAAAAAAAACTACTTATTGATTTAACCCAGAAAAATAATATTTTGCGCAATTCACACTGAATCTGGCATTTTGATTTAATTTCAGCTGGAAAATATAACATTACTAGGCAGAAAACATCTCATTTTTAATTCTAGAAGGAACTTTTGGAATATAGGGTGCATGTAAGGGCTGAAAATATTTTCTAAACTCTTCCTTGACAAGTTTTTAGTTCTTTTAAAATATTTATTTGTAAGCAGAGAGAGACAGAATGAGAAAATATGGGTGCACCAGGGCCTACAGTCCCTGCAAAGAAACTCCAAAGGCATGCCACTTTATGCACCTGGCTGACATGGGTACTGGGGAATTGAAGCCGGGTCCTTGGGGTCTGGAAGAGACCACCTTAACCATTGAGCAATCTCTCTAACCACTTCCTTGACAATTTTCATAGATAAATATACAGGCTGAAAATCTTCATGAGACAAACACACCACAGTGAAAGCACACATCCCTGACTAGAGGATTTAGTATTTTCTCCCTTTGTGGAAACCTTTCTATGGGATCCCTCATCTAGGCTTACAAGTCTCCAAATCCCACCAGATTTGTGATAGAGAACATCTGATGCTCACATTGCAGACTTTCACTAAAAATTATGGGGAAAATTAATTCATGTCTTTGGGAAATTATTTGAAACGATTGATCTTAACAGCAGAGAACGAGTGAAAGTGATCCTTAGGTTAGTTACCACAGGAGCACTGGATGATGTAACAAGGTTTAATGATGTGTAATTTCTTATCATGAACTTTTCCTGTGAGCACATTATCCTTTACCACTTCCATGAGACTCTGTCAGAAAGAACGAGTAACCGGAACTCAAGAACTCTGTCTGTCCTGGTGTCTAAGGTTTCTTCATTCCTGTACCTTGTTTTACTCTCTGAATATTCACATACAACCTTTCAAGGTGTCCTGGCTTCTGGTTAGAAACTGTGTGGAAGGATCTATTCCAGAAGTTAAAAAACAGCTCAAACTTTATTCTTATTACATTAGTTATAATTCATTAACTATTATTATTATACCATAACTTATTGTGTGTGAGAGATTATGTACTCCCAAAGGGAAGAAAGCCTGAATTTAATTTGCACTGACCACCTATATGTAACCTTTTCTACACAAAGATACTTAATAGAGGTTTAACAATGGGCTTTCTCATAATTGCTATAAATCTTTATTCATGTACCTATGTATTTTTAGTTAGGCATCTTTTAAAACATGTCATTAAACAAAGGCTGTCACTAAACCACAAAAAAAAAACAGTGGAAAAATAGATGTGTTTAAAACCTACATTGCAATATTAACCCTAATCGCATGTACAATTCACACAAGTCTATAGTTTTCTATGAGAGTTCATTACAGAGTTTGGTGTATGGTGTATACAAAGAGGGTTTAGTGTGCAAACTGCTCGGGAAGTCTGTAAAGCATATTAACATACCTCCACGGCCAGCCTTAGCTAGAACAGCACGCCCTCTAAGTGATGCTGTCATTGAATAATTGGTGATTACATCATTAAATGTTTTAAAGAATAATCTGTCTGGAAATTTAATGTTGACCAAGGAATTTTCATAATTCTATTTTATAAAGCACACTTAGTCAATTTTAAGATAATTAAGCAACTCAAACAAAAGTTATTCCAAAGCACCTTGGCATGAATATAACTTCTTAATTCCAATGACAGAAAGCAAGTGTCAAGTGAGGTCGCCCATTCTCTGCTAATTCCCTTTGCGTTCCCCACAGAGGGGTCAATGTCACTCACGGGGAACTACATACGCTGTCTGATAGATGCTGCTCCTACCCCCAAGAAGCACTGGGAAACGGGCTTCTTTAGCCAAAGTCTCTGGGAACAGATGACACCCAAGGCAGTGGAGCATTTCCAACTGTTGGTTTTGAAATCCTTTAGCTTTGCATATGTTCTGGAGCAGCTATGAACTTAAACTTTCTTAATGATATCACTTCTCCTAAGGAACAGCTTGTACTCAGGGATCAGGCGCACAGACCAGATTGTGTCAAGCAGCAGGGAAAAGAACAAGAAGAAATTGAAGACTGAGTCTTGTACTCACGGAATGCTCTATAAAATTCTTCAAGTGCCAGGTGCTTGTCACCGTTGAAGTCATCATATTTCAGCAGATCATACAGAGTGCAGCCAGAGAGGCCCTTGCTCAGTTCTTCCTGCTTAATCACCTACAAGTCAAGTACAAGGAGACTTCATGTAGATGTCTTGATGTGTCTGTATAGTACAATTAGCTATAGGTAATAACCAGAGCACAGATCACTTTACAAATCAGCCTGTGAAAAAATGGTTCGGATTTTAGCTCAAAATATTTTTATCTATTTATTTGTGGGCAGAGAGAGAGAGAGACAGACAGAGAGAGAGAGAGAGAGAGAGAGAGAGAGAGAGAGAGAGAGAGAGAGAGAGAATGGGCATGCCAGGGCCTCCAGCAAAGGAACCCCAGATTCATGCACCACACCACCCTGTGCATCAGGCTTTATGTGAGTACTGGAGAATTGAACCCTGGTCGTTAGGCTTTGCAGACAAACACTTTAACCACTGAACCATCTCACCAGACCCTCACTTTTCAGTTCTTAAGCAATTATTTTAACCATTATATTGACAGTTATTGGGTGCATTTAGAATGGGTACGAATTTCATATTAGCAAAAAAAGATTCTCAATACAACTCAAACAAACTAAACATTTTCTATTTAGCTGATGTGCTTTACTTCATTTATACCAATTGGAGGAAATACCTCTACAAGGAAATCCTGCTCTGTGTCTCAGTGACTTGAACAAAATAAAACAGTGGTCTGTCCTGACATAAACCAGGGAGCTGTGTTGTGACAAATTTCTTCCTTATATTCTTTGTGAAAAAATGAACTTTAATGCACCAATTTGTAATGAAGTATTTCCCAGTCATGATGAAAAAATCTTTGACACAGATACAAATTTTTAAAATAACTTTAACATTTTAAAGGAAAATTACTGCAAGAGTGTTTGAAATAAAAACTCCTAAACTGGGTTGTCTGTGGCTCAGCAGTTAAAGGCGCTTGTTTGAAAAGCCTGCCAGCCTGGGCATGATCCTCCAGCACTCATGGCAAGCCAGGTGCAGAAAGTAGTGGAAGCACCTGGTGTTCACTGGCAGTGGCACACGCATGCACACGCACATGGTGGGGTTCAGATGTGAGCTTTGAATCTAGTCCACACCTGCCTTGCTGGTCGAGCGTTCATGCCCAGTGAGGGATGCGCTCCATTGTCTTATATACTCTGGCTTCACATAACCTCTGCTGTTCCGTTGAGCTCACCAAGGCTGACATCCCACACATAGGACCAGCGACCCTCACCCTAACTCTTCCCGGTCTTCTCTTTCAATAGGATAAGTCCATATTCTCTCTCAAGTATAAACTCTGATCACTAGCTTCTAGAAACAACCCCCAGGGATACTCTCTGTAAGCTCCCTGGTTGCCTACCTACCTCTGGACTTCTTCCCTGACCGTAGATAGATATGTCCTCCCTGAGACATGCTCACTTAATGTGCTCATAAGATCTGAACCTTCACCTCTAACCTGCAAAAGAAGCTGATACACTTTTCTATTTAAAAGACAAGCACACCCCTGTGAGGCAGCTCATAATCAAGAACAAACAAGATCACTTGTCTAAAACTTTCTCTCTCTCTCTCTCTCTCTCTCTCTCTCTCTCTCTCTCTCACACACACACACACACACACACACACACATACACACATACATGCACACACGCAAATAAAAAAATTCCTAAACTAAAATATTGAAATCTTCCCATTTTATGTGCATATCAGAAACAACTCCTATATCTAAATTTTTATATATAAATTATATATATATATATATATACACACAAAAACATATATATACAGACACATATATATCTATATATAAAACTAATTTAAGTGTTTGTAAATAAAACCAAATGCTCTGTGTTTTTAAGTGTAACCTTGGTTCCCACATAAACCCCTAGCTGAGAACCATAGGACCGTCATTATTGCTCTGGAATCCGTAGTACTAACAAGGAAATGTCCAGTACTACCAGTGTATGCTGATATTGACAATGGCAGTTTACATACAACCCCTGGCTTCTATGCTGTCAAATAACAGGATTATGGTATTTTAAATACAAGTGTAATTATCCATTATCCCTTCAGGGACAGTTGGGACAATATTTTTACACATTTTACTCTCCTATGTTTAATGAGATTAATTGTTATAACATTTCCTGAGAATCCCCACATAGCGCAGCTCTGGATCCACAAAAGTGCTGCTATTTGGAGTTAGTTTGTTCCCAATAAAATTGCTTTTTTTCAAAATGATTTTTACTAAACTCATGGTAAATAAGTATGTTGAATAAATTAGAATTTTTAATTTAAAAATGCAATAGCCTTAAACAATTAAAAAAGATTAACTTGCTCTACATAATAATTCATTTGTATGACACATTATATATATATAAGTATATATGCTAATATTGCAGAAGTCATAGTTGCCATGTCTAATGTGTTAGTTTGAAAATATTTCCTCCAATTTATTTTTGCTTTCTAATTAATTTTGAAAATGTGTATGCATGTGGTTGTCATTGAGCAAATAAGGTGTTAAGTCAACTTTATGTAACTTCATAATCTAAACCCTATGAACAAGTAGTTCTGTTATTTTAATAGAGTTGGCACGTGTGCCCATTAGGAAAACACTTCCTTGTAATAAACGCTTCTAATGTGAGTCAGATTACTAAACTGAAGCAATCTAAATGGAGAAAAAGGTAAACTAAGACAGCCAATCCTCCTGCCAGAAGTCTGGCGCTTCTGTGTGTGCAGCCCACACTTTATAGCTCAGGAGCTGCAGGTCGAACTCCATCTAGGGGGAAAAGGCCAGAGATCTTCCAGCGTCATTTCAAGTGTCACAGTCTGCTGCCAAGGGAGAAGAAAGCTTCCATTCTACAAGCCTGCAGCCAGCCTGCGTAGTCTTTCTTGCTATTAGTAGGAGCAGATAATCCCGGCACTTCTCTTCGCTTCCTCTGACAGTTTGCTTCCCAAGGTTTCAGTCATCTATAGACAACTGTAAATATTACATAACAATACTATACATACATAAAGTTGTGGCAATATATTAAATATATAATTTATATATTTTCTATCATATATATACATACATATATACATATACATATGATAGCAAATTCCAAAATTCCAGATGTAATAATTTCTGCTGGAAGTTGTCTATCGGTCTGAGAAATGTGATGAACCCTCATACTATCCACCCTCACCGGACAAGGAGGATGAGTGATTCTTTCGGGTGGCTTTTTCAAGCTGTACTCTCTCCCCTCCCTTGAAATATTGATGGACCAGGCCAGCTGTCCTGGCACCGCAGGGTTGTGCAAAACTGCCATATTTTACTTAATAAAGACAAAAAAAAAGAGTTACAGCTGGGAATTGTGTTACTGTACATTCTGATCATTGTTCCATTTTATTATTTATTAATTTCCTACTGTGACTAATAGGTCAATAGAATTTTGTCATAGTTTTTCATGTATAGGAAATCAGACTTTACAGGACATTAATTTGTTATTTTGGCCACTCACAGGTAGTCTTTGCATGAGTTCCCACAGATGAGGGGGGATGAGGACATGGATCTGGGGGACACTTTGGACAAAGTTCTTGGTTCCCTCCGGGATCCTGTGAGAACCAAATCTCCCAATTAGACCTAAACCCCATTCCTCCCAACCAGAACACAAAAAATCCTGCTTTCTGAACAGAAAATTATCTTTTGGCCTTCAATTAGTTATGACACTAATTTGAGCCTTGTATTGAATTTAGTAAGTCTGGGTGTCCCTTGAATTATACGTGCTGGTGAGAACTCACACTCAGGAGTCTGAAGCAAGAAGACAAGTCTGAGGCTTCACAGTAAGACTGCACATTAACCACAAGAGATAAGTAGGAAGCCTGGGACTCTCTTAATGAAATACTTTTCTGTTTGTTAATAGACTGGGAAGCTAATTGTATTGTCGTGGAAGGAAGGTGGTAGATTACTAGGCATTTTGGATTATTTCCTTTTCCCAAACCAAGACTGGGACAAAAGTGGGATCCAGATAGTTGGGTTCTAATCCAAGAAGAGACAGCAGGCCACCAGAATTAAACATAAAACACACCCCATCTACCCATACTCAACAGGCCATAGGCTCAAATAGATATATAAATGGAAGTAACAAAAAGAGACACTTCCAGACAAAAAATGGCCTTGACATTCATGACTTCACAATCCCTGATAATACCTACACATAATGGGAGGAAAAGCCGATGACACCGAAAGAAAACAGAGACTATTTGAGAGAGGGAAGAGATATGGGAGGGCGGGGAGGAAATCACAATGGTTTTTGGTCTATAATTATGAAAGCTATCAATAAAAAGTTAAAAAATAGACAGATTCTGGATAGATATATGATAGAAAGAAAGATAAACTCCTTTGAATCTAAGACAATTTGGAGACATGACTCTCTTCTAGTCTTTCCCCATAATTCCTTCTTGGTTCCCAATATCTGTGTCTGCCTTCATTCTTCCAGTGTTCTTACTGAGCAGTGAGCCTATGAATGTTCCTCTCAAAAGAGCTCTGCATTCCTTCTCACACCAAATGACCCCTGAGCGTCTCTGCTCCAATGACAGCTTCCCTGATGTTCCTGTCCACACGTGCTCAACAGGTCTTCCTGAAATCTTGACTTCAAATGCTTTATATTTGGCCTGTTTTAGTAATCAGAGATGTTTTTAAAGCCACAAATGGCACACTGTGTGGCTAAGTGGCCACAAAAAATGAAATATATACAACACCTGGGGAGACGCAGGAAATCTAGGATAAGTTTGGAAGTATGATTTTGGAAATGCACATTTGTTTAGACTTGTGCAAGGAGATGAGACATATACTGGAGAGTTAAGCCAACGTGGAATAGATTGAAGCAAAGACAATTTGTATAGAATCAAGCTTTGTTGAAGTTAGACTTCCTGACAGACTCAAAGAGAACACTGAAATCTTAGTGTTGGTGAAGACAAATGAAAAGAGAGGGGGACCCAGGTAACAGATGAGGTAGAGATTGGACACCTCACCAGAGAGCTCAGAGGATCCCACAGAGCTGTTTCCTAGTAGAATGACGGAGCTCAGTCAGAATTATGTACCTTCACTCTAGGTGAGATCCAGGTAGTTGGGAACTGGTCCAAGAAGAGATAGAAGGTCACCAGAATTAAACATAAAACACATCCATCTACCCATATTCAATAGGCCCTAGTCTCAAATAGAAACTTGTTGTTTCGATGGGTAAGGAATTTGAAGCCCCTAGAAAAGTCTAGAAGTAGCATTAATAAACACAACAACTGTTTCTAAGGAGTCGGAAATGTAAGGCACACCTTTCAATTTGTGATTTGTATCTCTATCTCTTCCTACATATCTCTGATAAAAGTTACATTATATTCTGTAAGTAAGTAATTGTTTCCTTAGAACAGGAACAGAATTTTTAAAAAATGATAACAAAAGCTGGATTACAGTACTGATATAGGAGTACATTCATTAACAATTTTAAATCATAAACTATGGTCAATTAAAATGTGCTTGTTCATAAAACATAGGTGGCCAATTATTTTAAACAGTACTTTCACTACATTTTGAAAACTACTTTGATGGGCAAGAAAAACCAAATGAACCAAGGTAGTTAAAATTTAGAAAAATTGGCCTGGGGAGAGGGCTCAGCAGTTAAAGGTGTTTGCCTGAAAACCCTGAAAGTGTGGGTTAGCGTCCCCAGTGCCCACATAAAGCCAGATGCACCAAGTGGCATGTGCATCTGGAATTCATGAGCAGGGCCCTGGAATGCCATCTCTCTTATCTTCTCTATCTTTCTTCCCCCTCTCTTTCCTCACAAATAAAAATACTAAAATTTTAATTTTGAAACATTAGAACAATTTTTAGATAATTTAGCATAGCATATATAAGCACCTCAAAAAATAAAACCTGATGTGTTCAATTTAACATAATAATAATAATTAATAATAATATGAAAATCATGTCATCAGGAAGACAATTCAAGATCTCAGTGGTTGTGGAATGTAGTACTAAATCCATCATTTTAGAAGCACGAAGGCACAATGAGACCTCTGTGGTAGTGAACAAAGCAGGTACTCTGCTGCCATTATTATTATTATTATTATTATTATTATTATTATTATTATTATTTTACAACTAAACTATTTTTGCCTAATTGTTTTACTTGTTGAAGCTGGTATTAAATCTTTTTTTTTTAAATTTTTAAATTTTATTTATTTTCAAGCAGAGAAATACAGAGAGAGAGAGCGTGAGAGATAACGCAAGAGAGAGAGAGAACCAGGGCCACCATCTGTGCGTCTGGCATATGTGGGTACTGGGGAATTGAACCCAGGGCCTTAGGCATTGGAGGCAAGTGCCTTAACCGCTGAGCCATCTCTCCAGCCCAGGTATTAAATCTTTTACAGGCTAAAATCTATGTAAGCAGATTACAGAGCTATAACAGCTCCTAATTGTATTTGTTTTTTTAAAATATTTTTCTTTATTTATTTGAGGGAGAATGTGAGAGGGAGAGAGAGAGGCAGAGAGAGAATGGGCATGTCAGGGCCTCCAACCACTGCAAATGAACTCCAGATGCATGTGCCACCTTGTGCATCTGGCTTTACGTGGGCACTGGGGAATCCAACTTCTGCTTTGCAGGTAAATGCAGACTTAACCTCTAAGCCATTTCTTAAGCCCTGTGTTTGTTGCTGTTTTGTTTTGTTTTTAGCCACCACTCAACTGTAAGCATTAATGATGCCAAGGTTAACATAATAAAAATAAAAATACTAATCCTAACGGCTGATGACTGACCGTGCTATTACAGCTAAGGTCATGTTTCTCTGTGGCTGTCATATTTCTAGGAAGCTTACATATCCTAACTCATATCTGCATGCTTACATGTTCAAATCATAAAGCTCAAATTTAAGTGGCAATTTAAGTAGTATCGTCATTGATAATTCAGAATTAGATAAAGTGAAATAATACAGCAAGTTGCCAAAGATTACACAATGACCAGGTGGTAGAGATGGGATTTGAACCCAAGTCCACGGACAATAGTCTAAGCTGAAGCTGTTACAGGACTTCATCACTTTAGGACCGCTTTTCCCTTTGTCTTCTGAAATATTCTTATTTGAAAGAAAAACTGTATCCTAATTGTCATGGTTTGATCCAGGTGTCCCCACAAACAAATGAATGTGTTCTGAATGATAGATCCTCACTGATGGCAGTTTGGGAATTAGAACCTTGCTGGAGCTGTGTTGTTGGGGGCGGGCTTATGGGGTTCTAAGCCAGCTTCCCCTTGCCAGTGTTTGGCACACCTTCCTGCCGCTGTTTGCAGTGCTGTGGCAGAGGTGATGTCCACCCCTCTGCTCATGCCATCGTTTTCCGTGCCAGGATGGAGTCTCCCCTCGATTTTGTAAACCTAATAAACCCATTCCTCCACAAGCCGCTTTTGTTTGGGTCTTTGTTGCAACAATGAGAAGTTAACTACAACAATAAGCTAATTAAAATCATAATAAATAAGCATTTGGATGGAGGTGCAATGCACTCCCAGAAGCCACAGTTTATTAACAAAAATTCCAGTGCCAGGGCTCAGACTCCCTGTGAGTCATTGATCAAGGGTGTCAGTAAGTCCCCCTGCAATATTTAAAAGAAACATAACGTATAAGCTTTTATTACTATAGAATATGATATATAACTAAAATGTAGCCAATTATATGTAAAAAATTAAATATAGCTCTCTGTGAGGTTTTATGACTGCAGAGTGGTAGCCAGCTCTATGTGTTCTATTCTTTCTGAAAATAATGATAGATGAAATACTAATGTTACCAGTATATACTGCTGGAAGAAATCAATTCTATGGCATGGGATATTTGAGGGAATCTTACTGAAGATCCTATAGATATGAAAAAGGAAAAAAAAATGAATACTATGAAAAACTTTATTTAAAAAATAGCTTAGTGTTGTGGCTCATGTAGTTAATCCCAGCACTCAGAAGGCAGAGGTACGAGGATCAATGTGAGTTCAAGGCCAACCTGAGGCTACATAGTGAAATCCAGGTCAGCCTGAGAAAGAGTGAGACCCTACTTCAAAAAACAAACTATACATTCACAATTGCCTCAAAAAAAATAAGGTACCATGGAATAAACCTAACCAATGGAGTGAAGGAACTCTACAATGAAAGCTTTAAAACACTCAAGAGAGAAATTTCAAAAGACACAAGGAAAGACATCCCATGTTCTTGGATTGAAAGAATCATTATCATGAAAATGTCAATGTTGCCAAAAGCAATCTACACCTTTAATGCAATTCCCATCAAAATTCCAATGGCATTCTTCACTGAAATAGAAAAAAAAATCCTAAAATTTATTTTGAAAGCACAAAAAACCACAAATAGCCAAAATAATTCTAGGAAACAAAAATAAGGCTGGTAGTATCACCATAGCAGATTTTAAGATATATTACAGAGCCATCGTAACAAAACAGTATGGCACTGGCAAAAAAAATAATAATTTAAAAAACAGGCACATAGATCAGTGGAACAGAATAGGGGACCCTGATGCAAACCCAGACAGTTATAGCAATCTGATTTTTGACAAATATGGCCAAAAATATTCATTGAAGAAAAGACAACCTCTTTAAGAAATGGTGCTGGAAAAACTGGATATTTATATCTAGAAGATGAAAAAAGATCCTTATCTTTCTCCAGGCACAAGAATCAAGTCAAAGTGAATCAAAGACCTTAATATCAGACCTGAAATCCCGAAACTGCTGATAAGAAATGACAGTGGAGTGTCCAGCACTGGGACATCTCTATCACACTTCCCAAGACTCAGGGTCTGTTTTGGAAGAGGTGGTGGAAAGATTGTAAGAGCCAAAGGAAGAGTAGGACTGTTTACAATGCAATCTTCCAGATACAAAATGGCCTTGATATTCACGACCTCACAGTGCTTGAAAATACCTACACATAATGGAGGAAAAGATGATGCCACCAAAACAAAACAGAGACTAACTGAGAGGGGGAGGAGATATGAGAGAGGGTGAGGAAGGAATCATAATGGTTTATTGTCTATAATTATGGAAGTTATCAATAAAACTTTTAAAATATGTGTGTATAGTTTATGCTATATATGTTATATAATCTATAATACATTATAATATATAATATACACATTATATATATATATATATTCTAGGAAAATGGATCAATTCTTGAGGGATATAATTGCCAAAATTCACTGAAGATGTAAACACTCCTTACACACTCATATCTAATAAAGAAATTGCATTATCAATGAGTAACCTTCTGAAATACAACGTTCCAGGTAAATTCTACCAAACATCTAAGAAATAGATAGTACTACATTTATTTCAGAAGACAGAAACATGGAACTTCCAAGCTTCGTATGAGGTCTGCTTGACCCAAGCTCATAAACCAGAGAAAGATGATGAAGTTACAGATGAAGACTTCTCACTGAAGGGCTGAGTGCCAGAAGGACCTGCTCTAAGTGGCCTCTGGTCAGTTCCAAGTGCAGGGTCCACCCGTGAGTCCACATCAGCCTGTCATTAACTCACACCTTTGCACAAACCCCTTGCACACTTGCTGTTTGTCGAGTCTTTGGCTGACTGATGGACATGAAATACTATTTAATGTTTCATTATAAGGCTCAGAATAGATCAGGAGAATTCTCATAAATTGAAAAATATGTATTTTTGTATTTTATGTATTAATGTAGAGAATCTATCAAAAGTAGGCATCTCTTTAAAAACTGTTATTTAAGATAAATGTCTCTGCTATAGTAGTAAAACAAAAAAACAAAAACAACTTTTGCTTTCCCTTACACGTATGTGGATGAAATCTAAGGTCTTATTTACGCTAGGCTAACACTTTTAATGCTAAACTACACGCCAAGTCTTTGGCTTTTTAATACAGTATCTCATTACCTACCCAGGTCAGTTTCCTATTCTCCATCCTCCTGCCTTTTGCCTCCCAAGGGCAAAGTTTACAAGCATGTGCCTGCATACATTTTTGTCCAACTTCACATTTTTATAAATTAAATCAAATTAAATATAAATATATATGATTATGACATGAATTCTGACAAATGTAAAAATTGTGTGTACACTACAGTTAATTGTGATAATATAATTGGTAATCATACCTGAGTTAGCTCATTAATATCTACAAGTCCATTACTGTCGGCATCAAAATACTTGAACATTTCATCCACCAAAACTTTCCTCCGAGTTGCATCTTCGAGGGTCAGATGCTCATTTTCCCGCGCCATGTGCTTCTGACTCAGCAAATCTACAAGCCGGTCCTTCATCTTGCCATATTCAATGGCCGTACAGTCATCTCCTGGAACAAAAGAACCAGGTTACTATCCAAGTCGTGTCCTTCAAGAGAATTAATTATTTTGGGAATACTTAGAAGCTGATGGGATGTGGACAATGTATGCGATACATAATTTTTACTCGCCAATTTCGCATACTTTACAACATGAACAAGGAAGAAAAGAGAGACCTTTCATTTCTATGATATCTTATGAGAGAATATTTACTGTGCTTTCTCGGTGAGAAAGGCATCACTAGCTCCGAGAGACACAGGACAACGCGATGGCAAGGCCTCCAGATTTAAATCATCTGTTTTAATTCCACTGATAATCTCTCAAAGAAAGTTGTCCAGGAGCAGAAGAGGTCTGCAGCTAAGTAGACTAAACTGCCCCAGGCCAGCGATGGCAATGGACTTGATTCTGTCCTGGACTTAAACTCAGTTATATCTTTCTCCAAATGAATAATATAATAATAATATATAATTATGTAATAGTATCGTTGCGCCACATTATACCAGATTAACTGAAACACACTTTAAACATTGGAGTTGCTCTGAAGAAATGATCGTGTCTATTTCAGTCTGTCAAGGTTACAATGTAACATGGTATTTTCTTGTTCAGCTCTATTTTTGATGGCACTATGCTCACATTAGCAATTTCTCGAAGCCTTTTCTAATTTCACTGAGAGTATAACACAGACATGTTTGCATTTTATATTTTTCTTCTTTTTATTTTATTTATTTACTTATTTATTTGTAAGCAGAGGGAGACTGAGAGAAGAGAGGAGATACACAGATAGAGAATGGATGTACCAGGGCCTCCGTCAGCCACTGCAAATGAACTCCAGATGCATGGGTCACTTTGTGCATGTGACCTTGTGGAATCAAACCCAGGTCCTTAGGCTTTGCAGGCAAGCACCTTAACCTCTGA
Organism: Zapus hudsonius; assembly: GCA_004024765.1. Classification (NCBI taxonomy): domain Eukaryota; kingdom Metazoa; phylum Chordata; class Mammalia; order Rodentia; family Dipodidae; genus Zapus; species Zapus hudsonius. Next base: position 46,034 of record PVHP010009244.1, read on the forward strand.
GCCATCTCTCCAGCCCTCTTTTGTGTTCTTTTGAGGCAGGGTCTCTCTGGATCCCAGGCTGACCTGAAACTCACTCTGTAGCTCCAGGTTGGCCTTGAACTCACGGTGATCCTACCTCTGCCTCCTGAATGTTGGGATTAATAGCGTGTACCACCATGCCTGGCTGCACTTGGCATTGTGAAGTTTTAACTTTTCAAATCTCATCGTCTAGCTAAAGTATTAGTTTAATGAAGTAAACCTGTATTGACACATTCCTTGTATCTTTCATGTGTAAAACAGTACAATAAGAACATTAAAATTAATTAAAAGAACTGCCCAAACGAAACCCTTGAGGAAGTAGCAAAATGAACAAGAGAGCTCCACAGCAAGTCAGATAAACCTAGGAAAGGGTAATGGAGACAGACACCGAGGATACCCAACACAGTCCAAAGCAGAAATCCAGAGGCTCTTAAGAGCTCAACAGTAAAGTAGAATCAAAACTCATCCACCATGACTCGGAACTTTGTGGAAGAGGGGGCGGAAAGATTGTAAGAGCCATGGTGGAGGAGAATATCTAGAGGTATTGCCCCCATCAACAACAACAACAGCACACACACACACACACACACACACACACACACACACACACACACACACAAACCTGGCTACTTCTTGTACAATTCATAACCCCAATTTTCCCCCTCCCATGGACTGGTCCAGCAATCCCACTAGGAGGGTCCTCAGTGGGGTATAGGTAGGCGGTAAATGGGGGACCATCATAAGACTTGTTCATACAGTGTTTCTAATTATTAACAATAAATAAGTATTTTTTAAAAAGAATTGCTTGTTCTAATGTCTCTCAAAAATCAAAACAAAATGAACAACAAAACACCTAATACAATTTCTTTGTCATCTTCACATAACTGTTTTATACAGGACTTTACTTCCCATGTTTCCATGATTAGGGCTGTAAAAATAGTATATTTAAACATAATGTTGCTGACAAGTATAATAATATCAAATATACTATAAAATATAATGAATAGTGCAATTTATGAAGAAAACAGTGGGCATTATATTAGCTAAGACTTTTTCTCAGCATATTTTTAGTTTTAAAACATAACACTATTATTAAGGTGGATTTTTGACACATTAGGATTTAGCAGTGTGTACAACTTTAAAGATCTCTAAAGATGCTTAACTATATGACTGAGAATTCTGCGGTTGAAAACAGTATTTGAAGTTTCATTTTCAAACAAGATGAAAAAAAAATCTCTCCCAGTGAGATGGGAGATGAGAGGCTTTGTTCAGAGACAGGAAACTGACTGAGTGTTGAGAAATCTTGTCAAGAAGTAGTTTTAATGCAACAAAATATAAACTCGGTGCTGCTGATTAAGTCAGTTTTATATTATTCTGGTCTCACTGAAAAAAAAAAGAATACCAGGAAATGTTTTCATAATAGCAGAGAGCTCACTGCCAAAAGAGAGAGTCAAGTTGAGGGTGAAGGCCAGCACTCTGAGTCAGAGAGAGTGCCACGGGTGTGCTAGTGCACAGGTGAGTGTCAGAGGGAGGGGAACAGGTGGCAGGGGAAGAGCAAAAGCACGAAGACCCTTTGGATTGTCCCTGCTCTGATTGCTATGTGTACCCTGGGTCTGTGCCAAGGGATGGAGAGTAGTTTGGGCAGCCGATGTTGGACCACAGACAATGGAAAGATCAGAATGTTGTAAGAAATGGTGGTAAGAATGGGAAGCATTTTAATTAATGCTTAAATTTGGATAGTCGGGACTATCATCATATAATTTTTATCTAATTAAACTAATATGATCATCAAAAGATCCTCACTAATGTTTCTCATCTCCCAAATTGTATATTTCTTATTAATTCCACATATAGGAGTGCTTTCTGGCAATCCAAAGAAAATAACCATAAATGTATTATATCCAGGCATCCATGGCCTCTGTAGATGTCTAATAGAATTATACAATTGCATAAATCTATAAAATTATATAGCTAATAAGAACATTTGTCACGAATTTCTTTTAGCAATCAATAAGGATATGTAATGCTGGTTTCCCTGGGTTTCCGGGAACTTCATATGTGTTAAATCATTTTATCAATGTTGAAATTATTGACCCAGAAAGATAAGGGAGATTTTTAGCATCATTTTATAGTTGATAAACAAGAGCAGAGAAAACGAACTTGTTCAAGATCATGGGTCAGAAGGGCTTAAGTTTAACTTAATAGATATACAGGAGTCTATGGTAAGCAAAGAACCAGAAAAACTAAATAAACGAGAAGAGAATCGAAGCCAACTTCACCCAGAATTTTTTTCTTCCTCTTCCTGTGGCTCCTAAATTGGGGATCAGGATTTGCACCCAAGACAAAAAGATTTTTACACACTGGCCATATCTCTTCCAGTCTCAAACTATCCCTCTGAAGATGAAAACGTGAGGTTCCCCTGTCACTTAACTCTTTGACATCAAGTTTTGTATGGACTCAGTAAACCTGTTCATGGATTGTTTTTAAAGCAAGAGATGAATATCATACTAATCTTGAGGAGAGAGCACCATTCTTATTACACATGGAGAGAGAACTCACGCTGTACACGCATGGAGTGACTGACAGGAGACAGAGGAGTCATGAGAAAGTACAAAGAGAACACAAAGAACCTCTCTGGAAAGGGAATGTGAGGAAGGCGAAGGTTTCCCAGGGAAGCCAAGATCCTTAATAAGTGAGGTCTTTTATATTGGGCATAATTGGTGACTTAAGAAATAGTGAGTAAATGAAATATACTTCCTGATGTGTTAAGAAACAAATAAAATGTGAGAATTTAAAAAGAGTAAATATTTATTATCCTTTTAACAATTATCAAAGCAAAAGAAAGACAACAGTTAAATCAGATGAAGACAGTGACAACGTGAGGCCCCAACTGAGAACAACCCCGGACACCAAGGGGAATGGAGTTTGTGAGATAAAATTGAATTTTCAGATCCTGAGGGGTAAGCCAGCTACAAGCACACTCACATGATGGTATCATTTCCTTCTTTAGATGACTGTGACGAAATTGACATAGGTTAATATTCATAAGACTACTTTATATATGTGCATGCATTTAAACAAATACAAAATATGTGACAGCTTAACAATATTTTATTTTCTTAAATGGCATTCATTTTTCTTTGGATTCCTAAATTCAGGATTTTTGCAATTTATGTCCAGTGAGTATCCTTTTTCCATGATGTGAAAGTTTTCTTGGCTAAGCTATCAAAGAGAGTTTGATAAGTGTTAGAATAAGCAGAGAGACTACTAGATGTTGCCAGGAAGACATTACTCACTATTAACAACAGAGTCTAGGTTTTGTGATTCCCAGTCTCTGAGGACAGTAGGTGTCTGATGACTTTGGATGGGTGTGCAAATGAATTCTGCCTGGAAGAAATTCAACTCGCGATGGACGTGTGCTGCATTCCGTCTTAATGATTCTACAATAATCCTAAGCGGTCTTCTTGACTGACCCCAGAAAGGGAAGGAAAACTTAGTCCCTGATTTATAGAAACACTAAGCATTTGAAAAGCCAGAGGAAACAGTAAAAGGGGAGAAATCAAACACAAAAAATTTTAAGTGAGAACAGATAATAATAACAGTGAGAATGTTACAAAAAAAGTAAGAGACAGAGAGAGAAAAAATGCAATTTGGAGGCAGTTTTGCAATGAAGAATAGACTTGTTTCACAAAAACTTACTTATTAGTTGTATTGCATAAGAACAATTTAATAAAAATAGCTACAAATCATTATAAATTAATGCCTTCGAAGAATTAATCCACATCAGGTTTTGGCAAACTGTTTTTTTGTTTTGTTTTTTTTTTATAAATGGCCAGAGGATAAATATTTTAATCTTTCGAATTTAGCTGACCTGTCACCACTGAGACTGAGCAGAAAGAAAGGGATCATGGGAAGGGAAAGGAGCCCATGGGTGCCCAGATTGATTGGCACAGATTGACTCTCTCAGGAGAAGCAGGAGAATCAAAGATTCCAGCACAATTAGCACATTTGCTGGGAGGCTGTTGACAGGAGATAGTATTATTTTTTATATTCAAATAATATTTCAAATGAGAATGAAAAAAATCTCAATAAGGCTGAATTATGAACCAACGGACATGGCTGTATACCAATAAAACTTTATTAACCAAAAAAGCCCCTGAGCCATACTTGCTGACCCTTCTCCTACAGATGCTATATGACCGAGAGGCCCCAATGTAAAGTCCATTTACACGATTCCACGGGTATTTACTTGCTTTCTTAGCCCCTTCTAGCATATTTTGAAAATGAGAGGGAAAATAGATTTATTTATTTCTGGGCCTTGAGAAGATGACTGTAGGTTTCCTGCTGAGGGAGGAAACACGTCACTCTACCCAAGCTCAGCACCGAGCATGGCTGAGTTAGGAGCCTTAAGTGCCCACTGTCGCCTTCAAAGAAAGCTCCCTGAGCAAGGCTGAGCAGCATCCATCAGTGCGCATGAGCGGAAGCACTTAAAAGCAGTTTGATAGGAACAACAGATCTGCTCTGTGTAGCGTCTCAGCTCAGGCCTTTGGCCAGGTGTCCAGGAACAGGTATGCCTCCTCCGGTGGAGAGGGCTGCTTGTCCCCAGTGGGCCTGGCGTGCTGGGCAGGTCACACGTGCAGAGCACAAGGTCTGGTTCTGCTTAAGAAGGTGGGTGATTGTCTCCCCCAGACCTGCAGAGCACCTTCCAGCTCTCCGAAAGCCAGAGTCAAGCCGTGCTGTCTCCTCGGGGGCCTGCATTCTGAGCAGGGTGCCTTCAGGGTGAAGGGGTGTCTTCAGGGTGGGTGGGTGTCTTCAGGGTGGGTGGGTGTCTTCAGGGTGGGTGGGTGCCTTCAGG